>CAUYQG010105667.1:0-20109 GCA_963574415.1 Tarsius wallacei
TGACAAAAGCCGTGATACCTGGCACCAGGAAGTCTGTGTTTCTGAAAAGAAAAGTCAGCAAAGTTAATTTTACCTAAAGTGTGCATTTCTCCAAAACATAGCTTCTACTTTCTCATCACTGTGTCAGGGTTTAAGAACAAGAGGAAAAATGGCTTCCCCCTCTCAGTCTGTCCTTTCCATCAGGACTGCCAAGGGCGAGGCCAAGGTCGCTTCCGGCGGCGGGTCCAGATCTCAACCTGAGTCTGGGACGCACAGCTTCTCGCGACTCGGCTCCGAAGGAGCCTGAGCTTCAGGCCCAGAAACCACCCGGAGACATTTCCGAGAGGCACTGCACCGGAAGTGAGCATCTTAAGCGCTTATACAGATTCTGGCCTGTTGTGTTCCTGCATGTTAACACGTCCCAGGTTCTGGGGGAATCCCTGCTGGCCGCTGCCCCACCCGAAGGACATAAATCTATTCCCCAGGGGCCAGCCAACCCGCCTCAGCGCGGTCTACGGCAGGTCAATGTGGAGGACACCACGGGCAGCTAATCAGGCCTCTGCCCCAGGCCCGGGCCCGAAGACAGTCTCAGAGCTCCGAGGGTGCCGGCCGGCTGGAGTCTGAGGCGGCTCCTCCCGGGTACGGGAAGCCGACCACTGTGCGGCAGCGGGCTTGCCCGGGAAGCTCACGGTCCCCCGTAGCCGGCAGCACCACCACGCCTGGGCCATCGCCTCCCAACACGAGAAGACAAGATGGCTGCCGCGCCCCGAACCGAAGCGACATACGGGATCCGCGACACGCCTGAACTACAGCTCCCAGAATGCTCCGGGGCGAGAGCGGGAGGCCCAGCAGCGCTCGGGCGTCGCTCAAGGTGGCGCGAGGCCCCGTGCCCCTATACCCGGCGGAATACGCCGTGGCTTCGGTCCACTTCCCGGTCTGCCTCGCACTGTCCGCCGGGACCCCCAGTCCTGCGGCCACGGAGCAGCAGCTTCCTTGCGCCTCACGAAACTCGCCCTCCCGCTGCGGCGTCGGCGCCTGCGCGGGCCGCCGCGGGACGCACTACGACTCCCGGCGGGCCCTGCGACGCGCGCGGCTGCGTGCTGACGCACTTCGCCGTGCTGACGTGCGGCGCGGCCCAGGCGGGGTGCGAGTGGCGCAGTCGGAGCCCGCTGCGGCCCCTGAGGAAGCGCGGCGGTTTCGGCGTCGGCTGAGGCGAGCGGCGAGACCCAGGCCCCGAGGGACTCGGGAGCCCGAGCGGCGGCGGCAGCGAGACTCTCCCCCTCGGAGGCGGCGGGCGGAGGCGGCGGCGGCGGCGGGTGAGAGGGCGAGGGAGCGAGGGAGCGCGCGAGCCGCGTGGGGGAGGGGCGGCGGCCCCGGCGCGAGGCCCAGGCGCGCGGAGAACGGCCCAGGTCGCCGCACTCCCGGCGCGCACGCGCGCTCGCCGCGCTCACCGCCCGCAGTTGGCGCGGCCCCCTCGCCGGCCTGCCTCCCCTCCCCCTTCCCGCCGCGCCCGTCGCTCGCCGGCGTCGGCTCCCCGCCCCTCCCCCATGGCAACGGCGCGCGCCGCGGCCGGCTCTCGGTTCGCGCGCGCCCGCCTCGCCCCCCACGTGCGCGCGCGGGCCTTCCCGCGGCTGCCTCCTCGGCCTTTCGGGGGCGGGGGTCTGCCGCGGCTCCTGCGCCCCTCCTCGGCGTCGGGCCCGCGGGGCGCCGCGCGGCCCCCTCCCCCACCCGCGGCCGAAAATAGGCCTCGCGGCCCAGCCACTGCGGGCGGGCCGGGGCGAGTGGGGCCGGGTTTAAACGGTCTGGACTCTTTACTCCCAGCCATTACGGGGGGGCTCAAGTCTTGAAAATTGAAAAAAAACAGCAGCGAGCGTCTGTGAGGTAGGCCGTGTGCTCCTCCCTTTCCTCCGCCTTCCCGACGTCTCCGTCACGTCTGCGTTAGGAAGGCCTCGTAGCTGCGTCGAGTGTCTGGGTTCTGGGTTTCGGGCCTTGTCCGGCACGCGGCTGCCTGGGGCCTGGGCTTCCGCGGAGCGTCTCTCGCCGGACCGGACCGGGAATTCGGAGAGCGGCCTGTGGCCTTCCCTCCCGGGCGCGGGCTCGGGCTTCCTCTCCCGCGGGTGCGTGAGCTTTCGGGGTCCGCGGTGTCCCCGGCGGCCTGGGGGTCCCCGGCTCGGAACTAGCTGTGCTTACCCGTGGCCATCCCCTTAGCCCTGCGCTTCCTTTTTTGGTGCCGTTTTCTCCTCGCACATCTCAATACTGAGTTTCCAGAACGTCCTCGTTAGTTTGGCATTTTGGAGCTTTCCCAACAGAAGGGCTGTCTTGTTTCCCTCTGCAGCTTTTCCTTTCTGCGTTTACCTGTACCGTCGGCACGTCCAGTCTGTGGACCCCACTTCGGGAATCACGTTTTAGAAGTCGATTGGTTTTGGTGGCGTGTGTGTGGTGTGGATGTTGGTTTCTCCTTCTAGTGTCTTAGCGCCCTCCCTTAGTTGCTTTGGTGTCTTATTTTCTTTTTTGGCTCCTTCCCTTAAAGCTCTCTGGAACGTTGTGATTGAATATCCATTGCTTAGCAGCTACTGGGAGTGGGAGGATTTTTGTGTGAGGTGCCATTGAAGTGTGGGGTGAATGGTTAAGCTGAAGAATTAATTGCAGGTCAGAAACATTCTGCTAGGGCAGCAGAAATCAGGTGGGGGATGGAGAAGCAAAGAAGGACCTAGATTCAGTATGGGGAGGATTGACAGTTAAAAAGTGAAAATGAGGACTGGGATGTAGAGACACTTACTTCATGCACCATAAAGAAGTTTTCCATTTCTTTCTGTATCCCTACTTGCCTTTTGTAGATTCGGCCTTATCTGTTACCCTGTTGTCTTTTGCTTTCAGTTTGCCCTAGGGTCTGCTACTGGGTTTGGATTGGGACCCATCCTTAGTCTGGAGTGATGGGGGATGGGAGGGCAAACTGTCCAGGAGTTGAGCTAGCTTCCTTCCATTCAGCATATCACTATACTTGGGGGGGGGGGGGTTGCATATGTGCTTGCCTTAGTACATTTTTCTGGGCATTTGTTTTGATACTTCTTCATTCTGAAATTTTTTAAATGCATCCTCTCTAGTTTTGTTTCCCATTAGCTTTAACCTCTCCACATTGCCTTTTCCTTGGGGCTTTTCCTTGGTATTTTTTTCCTCACATGTATCGTTTGTGAAACTGTCTTGGAGAGGATGAGTTGGAGAAAGAAATACAGTACATATAGTAGGAGAAAGGAATATAAAGTGTGTAACCAAGGACTCTAACCAGAAAAACTGGGACTTGTGGATTCTTCAGTTGTTCCATGGCTGGGACAAGTTGGAAGATAGAACCTAGGGGGAAACACGGGGTTAACATGGGGGGAAGGGTAAGGCAGGACTAGAAGAGAAAAACTAGCAAGTGCAATACAGGAGATTGATAGGGAAAGTTGACAGACATTGATGAAAGTGATGTAGAGTGTGTGAGGATTTTCTAGATGAATTTGGGGCAGGGTCTGTGGAGAAGGTATGGGAACAATTGGAACAGAGGAAGCTGGTTTGATGTGTTTAAATAGAGCATTAAGTTGAAAACAGGTGATATTTACCAGGAGCTAGCAAGACTTGGAGGAGGTGCAAGTCATGTGGTAAATCCTATTGGTAAGGAAATTGAAGGAATAAAATACCAGGATAATTGATGGGTTCTTCAGATATTTTTACTGAAGGAAATGGCTCCTTACCCAAGAAGTGAAGTATGTGAAGAGCGTGTATCCAGGGTTCGAGGGTGTTTCTGTTGTGCTTGCTGGCTTTTGTTGGGCGTGAGGCTGTAGAGGACGTTTTTGATTTAACTAACTAGTTCACCTGTTCAAATATCTAGTGGCTGTTCAGTTCATTTTGTATTCATAAAGGTAATCTGAACTCCTTAGGTAAGTTCTTGGAAGTCTTGGACTACAGGCAGTTGAGTGCCACAGATCTATATCTGGTGTTTGTTGTTCCCTGTTTGGAGACCTTAGTTACCCAGGTTAGTTACCTAATCAGGGGTTAGGAATTAGAGTAGTTGATGAAGACACCCCTTGTGCATTTGGGGGCCAAAGAAGAATAAAGGGACAGTGTAGAGATTTGAGAGAAAAAGGACCTGCATTGCCTAGCATGGAAAATAAAGAAAATCTAGGTGTGAGAAGGAATGCTTTATAATTCTGTGCAAGAGCATTGGAAAGAAACTGCATGGGAAGGATGAAGAAGGGGTTTTGTTGGGAGCCCAGGAGGACGATGGAGCATTATGCAGCTAATGGAGATTTAGTATGAAGATAAATGTTGAAATAGGGATGAAGGAGAGCAAGGACTTGGGTGGTGGTAAGCGGTTAGTTTGGGGCCAGGGGCCTGACCCGTGTCTCCCCGCTCCCCCCCAGGAGTGGTGGTGTCCCCCCGGGCACGGGGCCATGTACAACGGGATCGGGCTGCCGACGCCCCGGGGCAGCGGCACCAACGGCTACGTCCAGCGCAACCTGTCCCTGGTGCGGGGTCGCCGGGGTGAGCGGCCTGACTACAAGGGAGAGGAGGAACTGCGGCGCCTGGAGGCTGCCCTGGTGAAGCGGCCTAATCCTGACATCCTGGACCACGAGCGCAAGCGGCGCGTGGAGCTGCGATGCCTCGAGCTGGAGGAGATGATGGAAGAGCAGGGGTGAGGGAGGGCTGGGGGAGAGCCAAGCACTGAGTGAGTGCAGAGCTGGGGGTGTTAGGCGGGATATAGGGAGTCTAGGGCTGGTTGAAAGAGGTTGGAAAGGACTTGTGGTAGGGGAGGAGGTAAATGAATAGAAAATTGGAAAAAGTTAAGGGACAGTACAGTGGGAGATGCGGTTGTGTGTCGGGGGGTATAGATGGGAGTCTGAGGGGCTGAATTATTTAGATGGAGAAACGGGGAAGTGGGGGCCGTTGAGGAACAAATGTGCTTTAAAGGAGAGATGGGAAAGCAGACATCAGGAGAGTTAGGTGAGCTGACAGGTGTTGTCATTTTTGTAGAAAAGAAGGAAGTTAATGGATTTAAGGACTGAGCTTTGGAAGATCACAAAAGCAAGAAAACAGGAATTGGAAGAGTACTTGAATACAAGGGAATCATGGTCTGGGTAGGAAAGTGAAATTTTGGAAAGGAGCACATTCAGGCAGAAAACCTTTTAGAGCAGTGGTTTTCAAACTTCAGCAACAGTGACCCTTTTATACAACCCACTCTACTTTGGAATCCCAGGAAATAAAAGACCTGTTCTTGTTGAAGTTGGTGAGGAGCACTTGGAACTCTGCCTGCTTAACTTTCCCCTTTTGGCCCCTGAAGAGTAGCATGTTTAAAATCCACTGTTCTAGAGGATGTAGTAAGTAGAAGAAAGAAAGATGATGGGAAAAGATGAGAAGGATTGAAGAGAAGGGAGTTGTGGGTGACAGTAAAAAGTTTTGTGTGTGTGTGGAGAGGGAAGGAACCCTTTTGGGAATGAGGGAAATGTAAACCTGGAACTGGAGGAAAGTATCCTGTCAGTCTCTAACCCTGAAGGGATTTGTTCTTCAGGTACGAGGAACAGCAAATTCAGGAAAAAGTGGCGACCTTTCGACTCATGTTGCTGGAGAAGGATGTGAACCCTGGGGGCAAGGAGGAGACCCCAGGGCAGAGGCCAGTGTGAGTGTTGTGCTCTCCCTTGATTCCTCCGGACTCTGCACTGCTGCTGCTGCTGTCCTTTGTCCTTACCTGGGACTTCCTCCTTGCCCTTGTCTTCCTTTTCCCATGCGTTATTTGGCTCCTGCTTATACTTGTGTTCTGAAGATGACTCTGCTCTTTGCTCTTTATTTCCTTCAGACTTTTGCCCTTTTTTCCTCTAGGGTAACTGAGACTCACCAGTTGGCAGAATTGAATGAAAAGAAGAATGAGCGACTCCGTGCTGCCTTTGGCATCAGTGATTCTTATGTGGACGGCAGCTCCTTTGATCCTCAGCGTCGTGCTCGAGAAGCTAAACAGCCAGCTCCTGAACCTCCCAAACCTTACAGGTATAGGAGATTGAGAAACTGTTGTCAACTTTTCCTGATTCTAAGTACCTTGTTCTATTCTTTTTTGTGTTTGGGCTATTTTCCCCCAAAGTTCAGATTTTGTTCTTCAGAGTTGAAATGTCTAAGAAATTTTGTTCTCGGGCGAGGCACGGTACCTCACGCCTGGAATCCCACTACTTTAGGAGGTTGAGGCAGGAAGATCTGTTGAGACCAGGAGTTTGAGACCAGCATGGGCAGCAAAGTGAGGCCCTTGTCTCTACCAAAAAAAAAAAAGCCAGGTGTGGTGCATACCTGTAGCCCTAGCTTCTTAGGAGGCTGAGGTGAGAAAGTCACTTGAGTCCAGAGTTTGAGGTTACAATGAGATATGATCATGCCACTGCACTCCAGCCTGGGCATTAGAGCAAGATCTCATCTCTTAGAAAATAAAAGGAAATTGGCTGGCTCTGTGGCTCAGCCTGTAATCCCAGCACTTTGGGAGACCGAGGTGAGTGGATTGCCTGAGCCCGTGGCTTCAAGACCAGCCCGGGCAACTTGGTGAGACTTTGTCTCTACAATAAATCAGAAATTAGCTGGGCGTGATAGCATGCACCTATACTTCTGCCTACTTGGAAGTCTGAGGCAGAAGAATCACCGGAGCCCAGCAGTTCAACGCTGGGGTGGCTGTGAGCGTTCCACTGCACTCCAGCCTGGGTGATGGAGTGAGACGCCAAAAGAAAAAAAAAAGGAAATTTGTTATAGCACCTACCTCTACTATTTATGTTTTCCTAGCCTTGTTCGAGAGTCCAGCAGTTCTCGCTCACCAACCCCAAAGCAAAAGAAGAAGAAAAAGAAGAAAGATAGAGGACGGTAAGTTAGTTGGAAGGTTACTTTAATATTTAGAAGACCAATCCGGTGGTATACTTTATCTCTGGAATCAAGAATTCATGGTTCCAGAAAGAAGGAGACAGTTGTCAGGGAGGAGGTAGTTACCATTCAGGTCTCTGCTGGATTAGAAGTGAATGTGTTTCTCAGTGGAGAAGTATTGAGTGAGGCTCTGTCAGTTAAGAACTGGCCTGCAGGCTGGGCATGGTGACTCAGCCTGTAATCCCAGCACTTTGGGAGGCTGAGGTGAGAGGATTGCCTGATCCTGGAGTTTTGAAACCAGCCTAGGCAACTTGGTAAGACGTTGTCTCTACAATAAATCACAAAAACTTGCCGGGCGTGGTCCATGTGTCTGTAGTTCCAGCTACTTGGAAGACTGAGGCAGAAGAATTGCCTAAGCCCAGCATGTCAAGGCTGCAGTGGCTATGAGCATGCCACTGCACTCCAGGCTGGGCGGCAAGACAGACTCCAACTCAAAAAAACAAAACAAAACAAAAAACTGGCCTGCAGCATTTTAGATTTCTGGGATTTTCTTTTTCATTTTGAGGCTTGTTGACTTAAGGAGTTATCTACACTTCTTGGAGAGTAAAGGAATCAGTTCTGAGATTAGGTCTGGGGCATTGATGCTGTTGGGGTGTTGAAGAGTTTTAGAATACCTTTTAAGGGAATGGATTTGTAAGTGGAAGGGCCAGGGAAGAAGCCAAGCAGAATGATCTTGCTTCTGAACCCATCTTTAGCAGGTCAGAGAGCAGCTCTCCTCGACGAGAGAGAAAGAAGAGCTCAAAGAAGAAGAAGCACAGGTATGGGAAGGGAAGACTTGGAGTGACTGGAAGGGCTTGCTGAATTCAGGCAAGATGTTGGTTTATGTTTTTTTATTCTCTTTTTTCCAACAGGTCAGAATCTGAGTCCAAGAAACGGAAGCATAGGTAAGAGGTCTTTGATTCATAGCGGTCAGAGTGGCATGTGGGTGTAGTGAGCTGTTGCTTGATGGCCTTCTTGCGCTTTACTTGGCCTCTGGAAGGTGTCTTTGTCTTGGAGTAAAGCTCAATTCCATGATCTTTCCGCTGTCAATACTCCACAATTCTTTCTGTTTCGCTTTTGGTTTTATTTGCTTTTTTAAAAAAAAATTTTAACAACTTTCCTTATTTCCTAGGTCTCCTACTCCAAAGAGCAAACGTAAATCTAAGGACAAGAAGCGAAAGCGGTAAGTGGGTTTGTAGGAATTTGCTTTGTAGGTAGATGAATGCCATGTTAGAGGAAGAGGGCAGAATCAGTCATGTCTCTGACTGGTAAAGGGTTGAGGGATGGGTGAGGAGAATCCAGAATAGGTGTGGCAGCACCCTGAGCTGTGGTGGTGGTGGTTTTCCTTCAGGTCTCGAAGTACAACACCAGCCCCCAAGAGCCGCCGGGCCCACCGTTCAACTTCTGCTGACTCTGCTTCCTCCTCCGATACTTCCCGCAGTCGGTAAGGGGTAGTCCAGGAGGAAGGGAGGGAGAGGGAATGATGGGTTAATCAATTTAATATTTATTGAGCGCCCACGGTGTGCTAGGCGCTGCACAGACCATTCGGAAGACACGGTCCCTGCCCTCTAGGAGCTGACAGGCTAAAGCAACAGGATGGACAGACATATACATTTCCCCTTCTCTTTTTTTTTTGTTTTGTTTATTTGTTCTTTTTTGTTTCGTTCTGATGTATATGGACTGCCAGAATAGGGGGGGGTGGTTTGTTCGTGGTGTCTGGGGGAGGAAGGAATCCTTACCCTGGCTTCCTTAATCGGGGAAGGCTTCCTGAAGGAGGTGGGCTCAGGTGAGTTGTGAATGAAGCAGGTAGGGAATGGGCTGGGTGGACGGTTTGGGATGTGTCTGGGGAGGTGAGTAAAGGGGTAGAGGGAGAACATTTTTTGGGATTGCGTTGGGAAGAGAAGGACCAAAATGGACTGAACTGGCATTTCAGTGAATGATCTGAGTTGTGTGACGAAGAAGGCTTTTTGGAAGAGGGTTGTACAGTTAGGAAAGTTGGATGGGAGCTGGGGAGGGGGTTTTCTGTTCTCCCTTTGAGCTGATTACTCTCCTCTCCCCCATCCTCAATTTACTCCCTCAGGTCTCGAAGTGCTGCAGCTAAAACCCATGCAACTGCCTTGACTGGGCAAAGTCCTTCCCCTGCTTCAGGGCGTCGAGGGGAGGGAGATGCACCTTCTACTGAACCAGGTACCACCAGCACACAACGGCCTAGCAGCCCAGAGCCTTCTACAAAGCAGCCTGGCAGCCCTTATGAAGACAAAGACAAGAAGGAGGTATGCTCCATGGATGTTCATTGGATTACAAGCATATGGATTTAGGATAGATGTATGAAGTGAAAGGGAGAGGTAATGGAGTATTAAGAAGTAAGTCAGGTTTTTTTTCTGTATTTCTTTCCTAGTTACCAAGCTCTTTTGTATTTATGGATCCTTTAGAATTAAACCTTATGGGATATTCATAGGTTTTTTTATTGTCCTGTTTGCACATGTGCACAGAAATAGAATAAAAGTTAGGTTTTTTTTTTTTTTTGAGTCAGTCTCACTCTGTCGTCCAGGCTGGAGTGCAGTGGCACACTTACGGCAGCCACAGTATCGACCTCCTGGGCTTAGGTAATCCTTCTGCCTCAACCTTCCAAGTTTTTGGAACTGCTGGCATGCACCGCCATGCCCAGCTAACTTTTTTTGATTTATTGGAGAGATGCGATCCTGCTATGTTGCCCAGGCTGGTCTTGAACCTGTGGGCTCAGGTAATCCTCTGACCTCAGCCTCCCAAAGTGCTGGGATTATAGGCGTGAGCCACCACACCCAGCTAAAAGTTTCTTTGAAGTACATTGAACTCTACTACTTATGATGTCTGTAGTTTCTTTTTTTTCTTTTTTTTTTTGAGTTGGAGTCTCACTGTTGCCCAGACTGGAGTGCAGTGGCCGCTCCCAGCCAATGCAGCCTCGACCTGCTGGGCTCCGGTGATCCTTCCGCCTCAGCCTCCCGAGTAGCCGGAATTACAGGCACGCGCTACCATGCCCGGCTGATTTTTTGATTTATTGTAGAGATGAGGTCTCGCCAAGTTGCCCAGGCGGGTCTCAAACCTGTGGGCTCAGGCAATCCACTCACCTCTGTCTCCCAAAACGCGGGATTGCAGGCTGAGCCACCGAGCCTGGCTGTCTGTAGTTTCTTATCTGTTTCATCAAATGGTGGTCATGACTCAATAAAATTGGTTTGCTGCCCGCAGTCTGAAAACTCTATGAGATGGTATTTTTAGTAGGTTCCTAGTGTTTTATACTTTCCGCTCTAATTCAAGCCCTAACCTTTTCTTTTTGCTTTAACTATTACAGTGTTTTTTTTTGTTCTGTTAATTTCTTGTGTCGTGCAGTTACCTTTCCAAATTGCAAATGGAAACACCTCAGAAACTTTTCTACTTATTGTTTTTGAATTGCATTCGTTTTTTGTTTTTGTTTTTTTTGAGTTGGAGTCTCACTCTGTCGCCCAGACTGGAGTGCAGTGGCCGCTCCCGGCCACTGCAGCCTCGACCTGCTGGGCTCCGGTGATCCTTCCGCCTCAGCCTTCCAAGTAGCTGGAACTACAGGCGTGCGCTACCACGCCCGGCTAATTTTTTGATTTATTGTAAAGATGAGGTCTCGCCAAGTTGCCCAGGCGGGTCTCGAACCCACGGGCTCAGGTTATCCACACATCTCAGCCTCCCAAAGCGTGGGATTACAGGCTGAGCCACCGAGCCCGGCAGACTGTATGTTATAAATGATGTTTGCCAGCTGGGCTCGGTGGCTCAGCCTGTAATTCCGCGCCTTGGGAGGCTGAGGTGAGTGAATTGCCTGAGGTTGCGGGTTCGAGACCCGCCTGGGCAACTTGGCGAGACCTCATCTCTACAATAAATCAAAAAATTAGCCGCGCGTGGTAGCACGCGCCTGCAGTTCCAGCTACTTGGAAGGCTGAGGCGGAAGGATCACCGGAGTCCAGCAGGTCGAGGCTGTGGTGGCCAGGAGCGGCCACTGCACTCCAGTCTGGGCGAAGGAGTGAGGCTCCAACTCAAAAAAACAAAAAAAACCAAAAAACACACAATCCAAATAAGCCTACCGAATGAGGCGTATGCATTTATGCACTAGCTGATTCAAAAACAGGGTATCTTTTTTCAGTACTTCCCTACTATAGCAGCATAACATCTGAAAACATCATTTGACCTGATCTTTCCATAAGCACCAGAATTCCATTACATTTGTATAAAAAGTTGTTGGAAAAAGTTCCCAATGCAGCAGGATACTACATTTTTACTGACAAATATTACATTAGTATTGTCCTAGCAGAAGAGTTACTAAAGACGAAATATCTGCTTACTGGTACAAAGTCAACCGAAAGGGAATACCAGGACAAATAAAAAGCCAAAGTTTTTAATGAAAAAATAGTATCATACAGGAAAAATAATTTTACATTTCTTGCATGGAAAGACAAAAGGATAACAATTCTCAGTACTTGGAATCATGCAGGAATGAAATCTACCACAATCCATTATGTGGTGGAATTATTATATCAGCCAAAAAGTCTGATTCTAAATTATACTGCAAATATGAGTGGTGTGGATCATGCAGATCAATAAGCTTCTACATACTGGATTTTTGGTGGAGGAAACTGTTCATCTGGGGACTAGAAATATGCATTATTAACTCCTATATATTGTACTGAGCATCAAAAGACAAAAAAGAAAACCTATGTCCCATTTGAAATTTGTCAAGCTTCTGATCAATAGTTAAGGAGTGGTTTTCAGGAATCACAAGTACATCCTTCCACACTGTCTTTGAACAACAGACTGGACAATAAATTACATATTATTCATGTAGGAGGAAGAAAACGAGACTGCACTATCTGCTCGAATAGAAAAACACCAGGTATCAAACACCAGGTGGAAGATGTCAAACAACAAATTACACGTATCAATAAACCTGTAATGCATGTTGGTGACCGTTTCACACATTACCACACATTAGAAAAATAAAAGGTATAAAATTTTGATTTTTTTGTCATTAATAAGTTCCTCGTTTCCAAAATTCCATTACAAGCCAAATAGCATTACAATAATATAATTGGTTCCAATGCTATACTATTTAATATGAAGAAATTCGTTTTTCATTACTTCGTTAAAAAGTGCGGTCGAGTTGCTGGTAGGTGGCCTGGTCCCCAAGTGCAAAGGGTTAATATAGTAGGTCTGGGGTGAGGCCTGAGTGTTTGCATTACTAACAAGTTCCTAGATATATACTTTAAGAACCATTTATATAGGTAATTCAGCAATTAAGTGGTACCAAAAATGGGGTAGGGGTAGTTTTTTTGTAATTCAATGTCCTAAGAGATGAAAGGGCTACTGTTTTCAAGAGGAGAGTTGGGTTCAACACAAGTACTTTATTATAAATTAATCCTGGAAGAATGTTAGGTAGATCTGCCTAGAGTTCTATTGGGACACTACTACACCTCATTTAGAGTATGTAGGGAGGAGGAGTAAGATAGGAAACATTAACTAAATGACTCCAGCAAGTCCAAAGTCTCCCCCAATAATTTTTTTCTTAACACTATGGGAAAATATTACCTTGCTTCCTGTAGGACTGCAAATATAAAACCAATGTGAACTGGAGCTGCTTGCAGCTATCTTCCTGACTACATGAAGGAAGCCACTCATACTGGGAGAAGTAACCCAGCAGGCAAAGAAAAAGAGGTGAGAAATAAGGGATAAAAGTGAGAACCCCCCCAGCCTGGGCAACTTGGCAAGAACTCGTCTCTACAATAAATCAAAAAATTACCCAGGTGTGATAGTGCACACCTGTGGTTCCAGCTACTTGGAAGGCTGAGACAGAAGGATCACCACAGTCTAGCAGATCAAGCCTGCAGTGGCCGTGAGCATGCCACTGCACTCCAGCCTGGATGACAGTGAGACTCTGACTCAAAAAAAAAAAAAGTGAGAGGCCCTGAAAGCTATTTGGGTACCTAAATCTGTGCTAAATCAGGTTTGACTGGATTATTCAATTACTTGAGCCAATAACTCTTCCCTTCGCCTCCCTTAAAATGGGTTTCTGTCTCCTGCAACTCTAAGAGTCCTAACTAAAATTATGGAATGGAATGGGTGGAAAGGATGAAAGCAAAAGACTCTAATAGCACCCAGTTGTCCATAATACTTGAAAGAGAAACAGGTGACATTTTGGCTGTAACCTGCAACCTGAAAGAGGCTACTATATTTGGAGATTTCTTAGAAACTGATTTTATGGCTAGAACTGTGGGGAAAAAAAACCCTTTCACAAGTTTACAGGAAAACTTCAATGGATACTTCAGGAAATTAGACAGTTGTGCTTTAGTCAATATCTAACCTGATTTAACTTTACTAGCTGTAGTTTATAGTGAGCACAGATCTTTAAGTCTGGCCACACAGCTTATTTGGCCTATAATACCAGTAATTAAATTTTGTGATTTACTCCTCCATTCACTGACTATATATCTCTATTACATTAAGATACTATGATAATGTCTGACAGAAAGCAATTCACAAAACAAACAAAAACAAACAAACAAACAAACAAAAAACAGGACAGGAGTCATCTACATTGAGATAACAACCAAAACCAGAAAACTAGATAAGTCTACCAAGGGGAAGGACTTCTCCAAAGATCCTTATCCCAGTCCACAGATGAGCTGTTGGCGGTGAGAGAGTGTATATAAAGTCCCAAAACCGTATGTAAAGTTTAATGGACATGCATTTTTCTGGGAAGAGGGATAATTGCCTATGTCAGATTCTGAAAGGAGGATAAGACCCAAAAAAGGCTAACAATTACTCGTAAGGAGAGGAAATATCAAAAGAGAGACTTGTAAAGAACCCTTACATTAATCTATCAATTACTATCAATTACTAAGTGCCTATGTGAACTCTGGTATGCACATTACATTATTTCATTTAATCCCGATAATAATCTTCTGAGAAGGTTTTCAGCAGCCCCATTTTACAGATAAGAAAACTAAAGCACAGAGAAATTAGGTGACTTGACTGAGGCTGGACAGCTATTCAAGCTACCACACTGTAGTAGAAGGTAAAATGAGTTATAAAAGAGTAAGAAAGCTATCATTTAAACTGCAATAGTTCAATTTTTCTGTCACCCAGACTGGAGTGCAGTGGCTGCTCCCGGCCACTGCAGCCTCGACCTGCTGGGCTCCAGCGATCCTTTCGCCTCAGCCGGAATTACAGGCACACGCTACCATGCCCAGCTGATTTTTTGATTTATTGTAAAGATGAGTTCTCGACAAGTTGCCCAGGTGGGTCTCGAACCCGCAGGCTCGGCAATCCACTCACCTCAGCCTCCCAAGGCGCGGAATTACAGGCTGAGCCACCAAGCCCGGCTCAAATTTTTCTTTAGAACAGTAACTCTGAGAACTAATTGTTCAGGTCAAGAACACAAACTTTGGAGATAGCAATAAGGACAAAATGCTTAATTAAATCAAAAGAATTCTGAGGCTGTACAAACCTGAAAGTTTGGCAATTTGGCAGACTCTAAAGTCATCATAAAATTAAGAATCTGAGTCCAAAGCACTCATTCTAGTAAAAAAAAAAAATTTTTTTAAGTCACTGAAGGATAAAAGTTGGAATAAGGGCGAATTTTGCAGTAGTCTTTTAATAAAAATGGAAAATCAAAAAACAGTAGGTGTCAATAATCAGTGCCAATGAAAAATGATGAACCTGCCTAAGTTATTCTTCTTTTCATCAATATTTGTAAATTCTGACTCCAAATCTAATAAATGTCTTTAAAATAAAGTGCTTTCAGTTTATTGTGTATAAGAGCCAAGAAGAATCACAAGTTTTTGCTAGGATCTTTTTCCCACTTCTAACAGCTTGGCACAACAGTAGCAACTTTCAAAGCAAGAAGTCTTCATGCATTATTTTGTATTTAAACTGATCTTCCTTAAATGTAATGTTTCAATTAAATTATTAAGGTATAGTTGGCAAAAATGATATAATTACGGTGTACAGTGTGATGTTCTGATATACATATACATTATAAAACGGTTAAAGCAAGCTAATTAACATTATCTCATATTTTGTTGACAGAACATTTAAGATTTACTCTCTGGCCAGGCGCAGTGACTCACAACTGTAATCCTAGTGGCCAAGGCAAGCGGATTGCTTGAGCCCAAGATTTCAAGACCAGGATAGGCAACATAGCAAAACGCCATCTCTACAAAAAAATTAGCTAGAGGCCGAGTGCGGTGGCTCACGTCTATAATCCCAGCATTTTGGGAGGCTGAGGTGAGAGGACTGCTTGAGCCCATGGGTTCGAGACCAGCTTGGGCAACTTGGCAAGACCTCATCTCTACAATAAATCAAAAAAAGTAGCTGGTCATGGTAACACACACCTATAGTTCCAGCTATTTGGAAGGCCGAGGCGGAAGGATCACCTGAACCCAGCAGGTAGAGGCTGTAGTGGCCATGAGCATGCCGCTGCACTCCAGCCTGGGTGACAGATTGAGACTCCAAATTAAAAAAAAAAAAAAATAGACAGGTGTGGTGGCACATGCCTGTAGTCCCAGCTGCTCAGAAGGCTGAGGCAGAAGGATCTCCTGAGCCCAGGAGGTCTTGCCTGGACGATGAGACTTCCAAATCAAAAAAAATTTTTTTTTTAAATCTACTCTTGGCAATGTACTTTTTCTTTTTTTGGAAATGAGGTCTCACTTGGTCACTTAGGCTGGAGTGCAGAGGCACGATTTATAGCTCACTACAGCCCTGACCTCCTGGGTTCAAGTGATTATCCCATCTCAGCCTCCTGAGTAGCTGGGACTATAGGCTTGCCACCACACCCAGTTCTCTTAGCAATTTTCAAGTATACGATACATTATTATTAACTATAGTCACCATGCTGTACAACAGATCTCCAGAATTTATTCATCCTAACTGAAACTTGGTGCCTTTGACCTACATCTCCCCACTTCTCCCTTCCTCCCTAACCCTTGGAAACCACCATTCTATTCTCTGCTTCTATGAGTTTAACTTTGTAAGTCCACTTATAACCAAGATCATGAAGTATTTGTCTTTCTATTCCTGGCTTACTTTACTTAACATAATGTCCTCCAGATTCATCCATGATGTTACAAATGACAGGATCTCCCTTTTAAAGGCTGAATAGTATTCCATTGTATGTATATATACAGACACATACACACACATACACACACTACATTTTCTTTATCCATTCATTAGTTTGATTCCATATCTTGCTATTGTGAACAAATGCTACAATGAATCTTAATCAATTTTAAAGTTTTAAAGAATAACATTAATGTGCTAGAGATAAGGAATGAAGTATAATCATTCACACAGGGACTGAAAGTAGGTACTCACAGGAATAGCTACACAATGATGGTAGGTGTTCCACAGGTAAAACATAGTTTTTCTTGTGTCTCAACTGTCCTCTTGTTAAAAATGGAATAACATTAAAATATTTTATTGTTGAAGACAATACAGGTGAATTGAATTCTAGAATGGCAAGATGGATACAGACATGGCTAAAAGAGAAGAAGAATGCTTAACATGGCTGTTTCCTCTATATATGGAAAATAACCCTAAAATTGAGTTAATATAGATTCACATGGAATGGAAACTATTATGGCCTTTTAGAATACGAATTTACAATATGCAACTTTAGACTTTTTTTTAAATTAGGATCTCACTCTGTCACCCAGGCTGGAGTGCAGTGAGTACAGTCACAGTTCACCACAGCTTCGACCTCTTGGGCTAAAGCAATCTTTTTGGGACTACAGGTGCGCACCACCACATCCAGCTAATTTTTTTATTTTTTATTTTTGTAGAGATGTGGTCTCACTATGCTGCTCAGGCTAGTCTAGAACTCCTGGGCTCAAGCAATCCTCCTACCTCGGCCTCCCAAAGTCCTGGGATTACAGGTGTGAGCCACCCTGCCTGGCCTATAAAGAATTTTAAAGGATTCTATATCTAGAAATGTATCATATAGATAATCAGCAGACCGATCAGACAATTTATGACACTTTTTTCTTTTCTTTTTTTTTTTTTCATTCAGAGTCACTGTGTCACCCAGGTTGGAGTGCAGTGGCATCCTCACAACACTGCAGCCTCGACCTGCTGGGCTCAGGTGATCCTTCTGCCTCAGCCTTTAGCTGAAACTACAGGTGTGTGCCACCATGCCCAGCTCATTTTTTGATTTATTGTAGAGATGAGCCTCACCAAGTTGCCCAGGCTGGTCTTGAACCCATGGGCTCAGGCAATCCTCTGACCTCGGCCTCCTAAAGTGCTAGGATTATAGGCATGGGCCACTGTGCCCAGCTAGATTTTGCATTTCTAACAAATTTCCAGGTAACTGGGATATAACTGTTCAAGGACCACACTGAAAATCACTACTCTATACAATGGATTTCTATGAAGTCATTAAAAATGATGTTAAGGCCAGGCACAATGGATTATGCCTATAATCCCAGTATCTGGGGAAGCTGAGGTGGGGGAATGACTTGAGGCAAGGAGTTTGAGACTAGCATGGGCAACAAAGAGAGACCTAGCTCTATAAAAAATTTTAAAAGTAGCTGGTATGATGGCACATGTCTGTAGTCCTAGCTACTCGGTTGGCTAAGGCAGGAGGATTGCTTGAGCCCAGGAGTTCAAGAATACAATGAGCCAAGATCGTGCCACTGTTCAGCCTGGGAAACAGAACCTTGTCTCTTAAAATAATAAATAAAGTACATCTATATTTATTGAAGTGAAATATATATTAATACACATGCAGTGGTGTGCTGATGAACCCATTCAAAATAGAATTGAGCAGGGAGGAAGAATCCCTGATTTGTAGCATTTGCCAAGTTTGGTGATGCAGTTACTCCCACCATGACTAATTTCAAGCTACCAACAATTTGGGTTTGCATAATTCCTTAATTATTGGCTCTGGTGAGGCAGTGCTAGCTGGCTCAAGCACACTACCTAGAAAAACATCTAAAAATGGTAATTAAGCAGTTATCTGTGGGTAAAAAATTTAAGGGAATTTTGTTTTCTTTATGATTTTCTGTATGATTTTTTTTTTAGCATTCTTACTTAAAAATGCTTAAAAGTAATCTTTCACAGAAACAAAGAACTGAGTATCACATGTTCTCACTCACAAGCAGACCTTGAACAATTATTGTAATACTATAAGAAAAGGATTAGCAGTGGTGGGAAACTGCTGGGAGGGGGGGCGGGGAAGCGGGATTGGCAGTAGTGGGAATCTGCCTGGCGTGGGGCACACCTCATCAGCAAGGATACCTGCATAATGAACATTTGTATACCCAACCCTGAATTGTACCCCACATCTTTAAAATAAAAAAATTAAAAAGAAAAAAAATGCCAACAAATGCTATTTTAAAAATACTCAAAAGCTATTTACATTTAGAAAAATAAAATGAGGTTATCGATTTAATTAGAGTTTTTTGCAGTTGAAGTTTTCCAGCCCTTCTAGAGAGGATGCCAATATTTACCACAGTAGCCTATGTTAAGTCTTAGTCTACTCTTGCACTAGCCTTCTATGCTAACCTGGCCTTGCCAAAGTGAAAAAAAGAAAGGCGGGTAGAAGGCCCAAATGAGAAGTCTTTGAACTCTAGCCTGGAACATCAAGGGCTAGATGTCTTTTTATAAAATGAAGCACTAACAGCTGCCCTAGAATCCAAGTGGAAAACAGCCTAAGACAGCCTGAAACTTGCTCTAAAATTGAGTTTCACAAACGAGCATAAGCATAATTCCTCTAGCTTTGCCACATCAAAACGTAGGCTTGATTAACAGTTTGCAAAATATTGCTTTTTTGTTTTTTTGGTTTTTTTGAGTCGGTGTCTCACTCTGTCACAGAGACTGGAGTACAGTGGCACTCTCACGACTACCGTAGCCTCAACCTGCTGGGCTCAAGTGATCCTTCTACCTCAGCCTTCCAAGTAGCTGGAACCACAGGTGCACACCACCACATCCAGGTAATTGTTTTATTTATTTTAGAGACGAGGTCTCACCATGTTGCCCAGGCTGGTCTCGAACCCGTGGGCTCAGGCAATCCTCTCACCTCAGCCTCCCAAAGTGCTGGGATTATAGGTGTGAGCCACCACACCTGGCTCAAAATACTGTTAATGAGAGAAAAACCAAAAATAGCAGAAAAGTCTCACAATAGAAGATTAAATAACTTAAAGTCACAAAATGAAATGATATGTACTTATTACATGGTGATATAAAAAATTTCTAACAACATAAGGAGATGGTCATAAATTATTATGAAAGGAAAAATGTAAGTTAAAAAAGTATGTATTTAATCCTATTAATAAATATGGGTGGACAGCTATCTTTTTCTGCCCACTGCTTCCTTGCAGCATACTCAATAAATCTAATTTTTTATTCTAAAAAAATAAAAAATAAACAAATATGTATATGAATATGTGTACATGTGTGTGAGTGTGTGTGTGGGCTTGTGAATATTTAAAGACCAGAAAAATATGGCCAATGTTAATAACAATTACCTCTGGATTAGGGTATTACAGATGATCTTTTTATATTTGTCTATCTGTATTTTCAAAAATACCTACAAAACCCTGAATTGTACCCCACATTAAAAAAAAAAAAGATTAAAAAAATGCCTACAACAAATATACAAATATATATTACTGGGGTACTTTTTTTAGTCACAAAGCAGGGGAAACCCATATGATAACAAGTAAATAAAAGGTGCCTACCCTCACTCTCAATCACAGAAATATAAATTAAAACAATACACTTCTTTATACCAAGGATAAGCAAATGGAGAGGACTAAATATTGGTGAGTAAGGAAATGAGAATTTTAATACACTGCTGGTGGGAGCATGAACTAGGCAGCCACTCCAGAAAGCAATCTGGCAATATTTTGTGAAATTAAGTATGCATATGGTGCCACAAGTCAGCAACTCCTTTCCTCAGGATGTACTACACAGACACTTTTGCACATGTCAATGAGGAATATGTATAAGGACGTTCACAGCAGTATTATTTCTATTAGCAGTTTTCAGGGCACATTCATGTATTAATTATTAGAGAAATGCGTAAGTGTGGAAATGCACATACTGTGGAACAAGCTACAGTCAGTTGTTGTAAATTAGATTTGCAAATACAGTATGATTAAATCTTAAACAGCATTAATCAAAAAAGAGTGAGATTTAGAGCACATACACACAAAACATTATGAATATATTTAATAA
>CAUYQG010105675.1:0-12623 GCA_963574415.1 Tarsius wallacei
GGAGCCCAGCAGGTCGAGGCTGCGGTGGCCGGGAGCGGCCACTGCACTCCAGTCTGGGCCACAGAGTGAGTCTCCAACTAATAAAATAAAAAATAAAAAAAAAGCTGGCTCCTGAGTTCTGTTCAGAGGGAATTAGATTTAGAAGGTCTGGGCGAACTCAAGAAACTTGTGTTTTTAACAAAAAAGATGTTTCCTGGACTATATCTTAAGAGAGGCTAAACAATGAGAGAGTACTCTTTTGTTTCCTTGTGTGTTATGTACATGTATCATATCCCCATTTATTTCTACAGTAGTTTCACACATCTTTATTACATGAATGAAGAAGTCTTGAATGAACATGATGAACATGGTGACACATAACAGGGGTTGCAAACATATTCAACTATGAATGAATACACTATGTAAAACTAAACAGTACCTATCTATACACTTAAAAAATGCTAATTTTAGTTAAACATAATTACTTATTGCTATAAAGATAATGTAAAGCACATAAATTCCATATATGGAAATTGTCTCTCTGAATCCTAAGTATATCTCTGAATAGTGTGGTGAGATGCACGCACCCAGTTTATGAGGAGCAATTTGGTGGCAAAACACAAGATCATTTATTCAAATGAATCATGATAACATCGCATGACTGAATGCTTATCCATTCCTCTGATTTTGGTGGATCCAAGTCATTTCAGAACAATCTAACAAAGATTCTGCTCTCAAGATAACACCAAAAATATCCTTATTTAACAGTATGCTACTCTACTCTGGTGTAGTTGGCTTAAAATTTAAGTATTTTTGCGCGTAGTGGCTTTACCAAGACAGATACTTCAATTAAGAGACAAACCACTGTATTAGTAAGTGTTTAATCTTTTCACATCATTACAAACTTGAATTTTCTTATTGGAAAACATTGTATATTCCTATTGCCATTTTATGCTGTTAATGATAAGAAAGAAATAAAATGATAAGGTAAAATAAGAATTAAATTCACAGCCAAGTGATAAGAAATATAGTGAGAATAAAATATTAATAGAGACTAGATGGAATACAGCTAGATTTGTCATTTTCCTAAGAAACAATTTTAAAATCTGGTGTATTTTAGAAAAGTCCTGATTGAAGCATTCAAAATTACAAAGGACACTTTTAAAAATTCTTACCCCATAATAAGATGAGGGCAAGGAGATACTTGATAAAAATAAGGGGCAGTAAATTCAGAACAAATTGAGGTAAATAATGCCTTATAAATATGTATAGTCAACCTGTGAAATTCATTGACCAAAGAGGTCACTGAGCCAAATACTGTGGCTGAATTTCAAAAAACAGCTGGGTAATTTTATGACCATTAATAGCTTTGGGAGCTCTGTTCAGCAAGCAGATAATGATAAGGATAATCAGATTTCTTGTTTCTAGATGTAAGTTACTAATGGGGAGTTGTCCATTTCCATGCCATACTTTTGTCCTCTGGACACTTCACATAAAAACCTACCTTCAGGGAGGTGCAATGATGAACACCAGTGTTGTATTTCAGCCCTTTTGGGCTGAAGTTTACAGACGTCTATGTGTTCTCTCACCTCATCTTAAGTATTAGCTCATGTAACATAGCAGCAGGGAAAACTGGTTTGGGAGATAATATATTTCATAATAATAATCAAGAAAATCAAAAATGTTTGCTTTTAGTGAATGCCATAGAAAGTCATTCTCACAATTTCTGAATTTATAAAACCAGAACAACTTGAAAATTAGCAATCAATACATTTGGGAGGGGGCTAGGACTTAATAGTGCCACTTTTTTATATTATTATATAAGGCAATATTAATGAAGTTACTATTTTTTTAACACTTCATCCTAAATGTGTTAATTTTTTAAAACACGTCATTGAGTTTTAAACTGTGTTCCACTTTAGAAATACTATTAATTGAATTATGCTACTTCCTTATCTCTCTTCAGTATTGCAGACTACAAGTTTTTTGTTTCTAATTTTTAATTGAGGTAAAAATTCAAATTTTAGATTTTTGAATCAATTTTTTCCAAAGTAGAAACTTTTTGCAAAAAAAAGTTAATCTTAAAGAAATCTGTGAATGCAAAATTCAAGTTAATTACTACATGTATGCAATTCAACACTTGCATCCATACACAATCATTTGTATATTTTTTGCTAGTTTGGATATAAAGTTGAGGGCATACTATATATAATATATATTATTCTACAACATTCTTTTGATAACAATTCATCTTGAATCATTTTCTATGTAATTAAAATTTTTGAAAGCTATATATTGTATGAATATACTATAACTTTTTTAAAGAATTTCTGTTTTGAACATTTTGATAAGCTGTAATTTTTCACTATCACAATTATTAAAAAAGTGTTATTTTTTCTGTTGGTTCAAAGTAAATGCACATATTTTTATGTTTACTTATTTTGATTTATACTGCCAAATTATTTTCCAGAAAAAGGGTATCATTTTGCACACCGATTATTCATTTATGAGAGTATAATTTTCCCCACATACCGATAATATGAAGAAAAAACCAGAATCTATTTATTAAAAATAGTGTATTTATTCTTACATGTTTAAACTTCAGTCAATTTCAAAGTATTCTCCATTTGATGCAATACACCTACTGAAGCACTTTCTCCACTGCTCAAAACAGTTTTCAGTCTTGTCGATTTTGATGCCTTTTAGTGTTTCTGCTATTTGTTTTTTGTTTCACCTCTTCCGCATTGGCAAAACCTTTCCCTTTTAAGACTTTTTTCATTCAAGGAAAGAAGAAACAGTCAATTGGGGCAAGATTGGGTGAATAGATAAGGTGAAGCAGGAGGGTCCAGCTTTTTGGTCCAGTTTTTTGGTGAAAAACTGCTGAACACTGAGTGCAGTGGGGACAGGTGCACTCTGTAAATCAACCATCATGAAATGGGCAAATGCATTGAAAGAATCTAAGAAAAAAAATTACACACTCACAACAATGCTAACTGGTACACTGTTGCCAATGTGGTCCTGGAACACTTAATTATCATGGGAAGCCTGTACCACAAGGACCCCACCCTCCAAAAAATAATTCTGTGTTTTTGGTCAGATATGGTGCCAAAAAGATGTAGACATGGTTTGAGAAAGGAAAAAACTATTAAAATTGTAATAATACTCAATATATACCAATAACAAGTCACATTTGGCTTCTGCAATCACAATAGGTGCTCAAAGTGTGGTTATCATCAGCGTCAGGATACTTCTGATTACAGTGAGCTATTGCAGAACTCGTTGTGCAAGGCCTCCTGGATCTTCCCTTGTGTACATCACACACAGTACCATAAGTTTCAAAGTACAATTGTTAGACGTGTTGGAGATTCTGTTGCATGCTCATGCCTCCATTGTCATTGTACTTTCACAACATTTTTGAATTTCAAATACCACTTCAAAATGGTCTTGGGATCCTTGATCCATGCTTCTGCCATTTTCTTTGTTGGCCCTGCCTGTTTCATGGTGACACAGACATTCATTTGATTAATGACATATTTTGAGCGAACCTCATACTAATTGCTACCGTAATTCAATTCAACTTCAAAAAGTAATGCAAAGATACATATAAACTCCTGAGTTGCTTTAATTATTGCATATTTATTCCAGCAATTCACTGTATTTAATTTTATATTATATTTAAATGTTTAAGAGAAAAATATCTTGTAACTAATGTTTTTCTCAAAATGTTTAGGTCAATCTAATTTATTTATTTGTTTTTTAGTAAAATGTTGCTATTTAATTTGTTTTAATGATTGAATAAACAAACACAAAAGTTTTTCTTTAAAAATTTCAGGTAGTTCATCTTGTTAAATTTTTTTTTTTTCTTTTTTTTTTTTTTTTAGTTGGAGTTTCACGATTTCGCCCAGAAAGGAGTGCAGTGGATGCTCCCGGCCACCGCAGCCGCGCCCTGCTGGGCTACGGCGATCCTTCCACCTCACCCTTCCAAATTGCTGGAAATACAGGCGCGCGCGACCACGCCCGGCTAATTTTTTTTTTTTTTTTTTATTTATTGTAGAGATGAGGTCTCGCTTGCCCAGGCGGGTCTTGAACCCGCGGGCTCAGGCAATCCACTCATCTCAGCCTCCCAAAGGCGCGGGATTACAGGCTTAGCCACCGAGCCCGGCTTTTTTTCTTTTTTTTGAGTCAGAGTCTCACTCTGTTGCCTAGGCTGGAGTGCAGTGGCATGCTCACAGCCACCACAGCCTTGACCTACTGGGCTCAGGCCATCCTTCTGCTTCAGCCTTCCAAGTAGCTGGAGCCACAGGTGCGCACCACCATACCCAACTAATTTTTTGGATTTATCATAGAGACGAGGTCTCGCCAAGTTGTCCGGGCTGGTCTCAAATCCCTGGGCTCAGGCAGTCCTCTCGCCTCTGTCCTCTGAAGTGCTGGGATTAGCCTCCGTACTTGGTTTAACCGTACTTGGTTAAACCAAGTTTTAAACAGGGCACCAGGTAACTCTAAAGATTATATCTGAGCCAGGCTCGGTGGCTCAGCCTGTAATTCCGTGCCTTTGGGAGGCTGAGGTGAGTGGATTGCCTGAGCCCGCGGGTTTGAGACCCGCCTGGGCATCTTGGCGAGACCTCATCTCTACAATAAATCAAAAATCAGCCGGGCGTGGTAGCGTGCGCCTGTAGTTCCAGCTACTTGGAAGGCTGAGGTGGAAGGATCGCCAGAACCCAGCAGGTCAAGGCTGCGGTGGCCAGGAGTGGCCACTGCACTCCAGTCTGGGTGACAGTGAGACTCCAACTCAAAAAAAAAAAAAAAAAAAAGATTATATCTGAGAAATTAAAAATTTTTATCCTAAATAGCACTTGGTTCAGTATGTATTTTAGAGTATAACAGGTCTTAAGAAAAATGGTTACAGACTTTGTCTAGGAACCAAGTAGCAGTGACTCCTGCTAGTTTCCCTTTGCCAGCACTGGTTTTCAAGAGACCCTGCTACCATCTGGTTGTTTTGTGTCCTTTTAGAGTATATTCCGTGTTGTATTCCATGACAGAAGGCTGCAGTACACCGAACATCAGCAGCTGGAGGGCTGGAGGTGGAACCGACCTGGAGACAGAATTCTTGACATAGGTGAGTTGAAAGAATCTTTTGCCTAGGAAATGCCTCTAACTGTGGACTGAGAGTTGATTTTCTTTTTATTTATTTGTTTATTTATTTATTTATTTTTGAACTGGATCCTCACTCCTTCGCCCAGACTGGAGTGCAGTGGCACGCTCACAGCCACCACAGCCTCGACCTGTCGTGCTCCGGTGATCCTTCCGCCTCAGCCTTCCAAGTAGCTGTAACTACAGGCGCGAGCCACCATGCCTGGCTAATTTTTGTGATTTATTGTAGAGATGAGGTCTCGCCAAGTTGCCCGGGCTGGTCTCGAACCCGCAGGCTCAGGCAATTCACTTGCCTCGGACTCCCAAGTGCTGGGATTACAGGCTTGAGCCCAGCCTGATTTTTTGTACTTGACATTTACCTTTTTGCATATGTTTCAGAGGCTCAATTAGTATGAGCTTTGAAGTGGTTACTTACTAAGCATAAAAAATTCAGTAATACAAGTTATGATGACAGCAAAATTCAGGTTCAAAGGATAAACACTTCAGTTCCTTACCAATGGTATCTGTTACTTAAGGATGATTTTGTTATTTTTAAGTTATAAAATATGTATAATATAAAAATTGCCATTTTAACTGTTTTTAAGTGTACAGTTCGGTACTATTAAGTACATTCACATTGTTGTGCAACCATCACCCTCATCCATCTCCAACACTTTTTTTTTCTTTTTTTAGTTGGAGTCTCCCTCTCACCCAGGCTGGAGTGCAGTGGCACGCTCACAGCCACTGCAGCCTCAACCTGCCGGACTCAGGCAATCCTTGCACCTCAGCCTTCCAAGTAGTTGGAACCACAGGCATGCGCCACCACGCATGGCTAATTTTTTTGGATTTATTATAGAGATGAAGTCTTGCCATGTTGCTCAGACTGATCTTGAACTCCTGAGCTCAGGTGATCTTACCTCCACTCCACCTCCCAAAGTATTGGATTACAGGTGTGAGCCACTGTGCCCAGCTAGAGCTTTTTTCATCTTTCAAAACCAAAACTCTGTACCTGTTAAATAACAACTCCCTGCTCCCCCTCCCCCCAGCCCTTGATAGCCACTGTTCTCCTTTCTGTCTCTATGAATTGGACTACTCTAGGTCCCTCTTATAAATGGAATCACACAGTATTGGTCCTTTTGTGACTGACTTTTTTCACTTAGCATATTGTTGTCGAGGTTCATTCATGTTGAGCATATATCAGAATTTCCTTCCCATGTAAGAGATTGATTAAAGGCCAGGTGCAGTGGCTTTTAATTTTCATTTCCCTGATCATCTCAGCTCTTTGGGAGGCAGAGGTGAGAGGATTAACTGAGCCCAGGGGTTCGAGACCAGCCTGAACAACTTTGCTAGACCTTGTCTCTACGATAAATAAAAAAATTAGCTGAGCATGGTGGTGGAGCCTGTGCTTGCAGCTACTTGGAAGGTTGAGGCAGAAGGATCATCTGAGCCCAGCAGGCTGAGGCTGCGGTAGCCATGAGCATGCCACTGCACTCCAGCCTGGGTGACAGAGTGGCACTCTGACTTAAAAAAAACAAAAAAAAACTGAATAACATTGCGCTGTATGTATATGCCACATTTTGTTGGTCCATCCATCCTGGATAGACACTTGGGTTGATTGCACCATTGGCTTTTGTGAATGAGGCTGCTGTAAACATGGAAGTACAAATATTTGTTTGGATCCTGTGGTAATTCTTAGTTTTCTTAGGAGACACTGTGTTATTTTTCCACAGTGACTACACATTTTACATTTCTGCCAGCAGTGCTCAAGACTGTAACTTCTCCACATCCTTTGCCCACACATATTGCTTTCTGTATTTTTGATAAGAGCCATTTTAATGGATGTGAAGTGATATCTCATTGTGGTTTTGATTTTCATTTCCCTGATGATTAGTGATGTTGGGCACCTTTTCGTGTTCTTACTGGCCATTTGTATGTTTTGTTTGTTTGTTTTTTGTTTTGGTTGTTCTGGAGAAATGTATGTTCAAATCTTTGCTGATATTTGAATTGAGTTATCTGTTTTTTGTTGTTGTTGAGTTGTAGGAGTTCTCTATATATTTTTGATACTAACTTCATATCAGTTATATCAAATGCAGATATTTCTCCTAATCTGTTTGTTGCTATTTTACTATGTTGATAACATCCTTTGATACACACATTTTAAAACTTTTAGGTGAGCTGGGCTCAGTGGCTCATCCTGTAATCTCAGCACTTTGGGTTCAAGACCCACCTGGGGAACTTGGCGAGATCTTGCCTCTACAATAAATAAAAAATTAGCCAGGTGTGGCAGCACACGCCTGTAGTTCTGGCCACTTGGAAAGCTGAGGCGGAAGGATTGCTGGAGCCCAGCGGGTTGAGGCTGCGGTGGCCAGGAGCGTGCCACTGCACTCCAGCCTGGGCGACAGAGTGAGACTCCAACTAAAAAAAAAAAAAAAAAATTTTTTTTTGAGGTGGTCCAATTTATCTGTTTTTTTAAAAAAAAATCTGCCTGTGCTTTTGGCACCATATCTATTGATCATTGCCAAATCTAGTGTCGTGAAGCTTTTTCCATATATTTTATAGTTTTAGGTCTTACATTTGGATCCACTTGAGTTCATTTTTGTATATGGTTACAAGTTAAGGGTTCAACTTAATTATTTTGCATATGGATACCCAGTTTTCCCAGCATCATTTGCTGAAAGGATAGTTCTTTCCCTCCCTGAATGGTCTTGGCACCCTTGTCAAAATTCAATTGACCATATATTTGAAGACTTATTCCTTTTTTATTTCTATTCCATTTGTTTATATGTCTGTTTCTATTCCATTTGTTTATATGTCTGTCTTTATGCCCAAACCCTACTGTTTTGATACGTGTAGCTTTATAGTAAATTTTAAAATTCGGAAGCAGGGGGCTTCAGACTTTGTTCTTTTTCAAGGTTGCTTTGGCTGTTTGGGATCTGAGATTATGTTTTCAGTAGTATGTAAAGAGGGTCAAGTTTCTATCCTCAACATGCTGAGATTTCTTTCATTTTACTAGTGCCTGAGAATCAGATTAGTCATATGTTTTACCCTAAAGTGAGAGTTCTGGAATTAAAATCCATCCTGGTTTGCAGTTTTTTTTGGTTTTGTTTTTTGTTTTTCCCTACTACTTTGTTACACAGAGTAGAATTGTTTTTCCAAATCATAGCATATACGGGAAAGATCTTTGCAAACACACATGCAGTTGCTTTTTCTGACATACTTTTAATCCTGGCATCAGTACCCTTGATTTCTGATTGGTTAATATCTCCTATTGATAAACATAGTTGTTAAAAAAAAAAATTTAAGTACTGCTAATTTTGCCTGAGAAAACATTGGTTCTTCTGTAGTTATTCTGATAACTGTATGAGTC
The DNA here is from genome assembly GCA_963574415.1 of Tarsius wallacei. Taxonomy (NCBI): domain Eukaryota; kingdom Metazoa; phylum Chordata; class Mammalia; order Primates; family Tarsiidae; genus Tarsius; species Tarsius wallacei. Next base: position 8,477 of record CAUYQG010105675.1, read on the forward strand.
TGATAATTGTATGATAAATTGACCTTAAGGTGAATCTAACACAACTAAATGCCATGGAATACATTGAGCCTCACTTGATGCTTTCCTGTCTGAATCATTTATACCAAAGCAGTAGTATAGTTATAACACAGTTATAGTAACAAATAGTATCACCTAGCCTTATAATAATACATAGTATCACCTATAGTAACAAATAGTATCACCTAACCTTGTAGTAATACATAGTATCATCTGTAGTAACAAATAGTATCACCTAACCTTAACTCCCAGTTTGAATAATTTGTTGTTGCTTTTGAGAGTCAGGGTCTCACTCTGTCGCCCAGGCTGGAGTGCAATGGCACAGTCACAGCTTACCATAGCCTGGACTTTCTGGGCTCAGGTGATCCTTCCTCCTTAGCCTCCCAAGTAGTTGGGATTATAGGTGCCTGATATCACACCCAGATAATTTTTTTTTTAACTTTTTTTTGTAGAGATGAGTTCTTGTTCTGTTGCCTTGACTGGTCTCGAACTCCTAGACCTAAGCCTCCCAAAGTGTTGGGACTATAGGCATGAGCCACTGCGCCTGGCTCCCCAGTGTGAATATTAATAGGAGAAGTCAGGGATTGCTATTTGAGTATCTACAGTGTGGAATGGAAAGCACAGTTATACTAAAACCCACTAGTGTTTGCTTCCCTCTTGCATAAAGATTTGCCACTGTTACAGGATCATTTTAAGACTTGGTAAGTCAGCGTTAATCTTTGTGTTAAATTTTTCCCACTTCTATCTGTGATATAATGCCTTCTCCATTTACACAGATACCGCTTCGTCCTCTACCACAGTCCTCTTAATGTTCTCTAACAGTATACTCATCTTAAGACTTCAGTTTAAACAGATTTTTATTTATTTATTTATTTTATTTTTTTGAGTTGGAGTCTCACTCCGTTGCCCAGACTGGAGTGCAGTGGCCGCTCCCAGCCACCGCAGCCTTGACCTGCTGGGCTCCGGCGATCCTTCCGCCTCAGCCTTCAGAGTAGCTGGAACTACAGGAGCGCGCTACCACGCCTGGCTAATTTTTTGATTTATTGTAGAGATGAGGTCTCGCTTGCCCAGGCGGGTCTCGAACCCGCGGGCTCAGGCAATCCACTCACCTCAGCCTCCCAAAGCGCGGGATTACAGGCTGAGGCACCGAGCCCGGCTACTCTTTCATATTAAAGAGTTTGAGACATATCTGTTAGCTGAAGGGTAATAATTATATCATTAAAATTCTTTGCATGCTTATTTTGTTGTATAGCTGGTCTGTCGTGAGTTTACAGAAGCAAGTTAAATCTTACTTCTACCCATTTCTTCTGTTTTTTTCCAGCCTATGGTTCTGTTTTTCACTATAAATGTACATACCATGGCAGCTGTAGCCTCATAGTAAGTTGTATATATCATACTCATAAAATGGAACTTTATCTTGTGTGGCATTTGCTTTGGATTTAGTCTTTGTGATGGTGATATTTCTACCTCAGATTTCTTTTTGTTACTATTTGCCAGTGTCTTTTTTTCCATACAACCCAAGTCTGTTAGTTCTATATGTTTCTTGTGTATACAATATATTGTTCGGTTTTGTTTTTACCCAATCTGATCATCTTTGTGTGAATATATCCTAACATTAGGTGTCAAAACAAATATAATTGGTTTTAATTTTTTTATCCAATTTTATGCATATTTTTTGTTTTAAATGCTTCCTTTGTTTTTTGTTCATGGATTTTCCTTGCCATTACTTTGGTTTATTTTATGCAGTGTGTTTCCTTCTCATAATTTGGAAGGCTTATATCCTCTTTTGTAGATGTTACTGTGTAAACATGTGTCAGTTTATATATTTTATCTAACCACCACTTCTTGATATAACAGCTCTAGACAGTATTTACTGATGTCTCTTATGAAAGATTAGATAATTAGCACCCTACACTTTCTCCTGCCTCTTTTCTATTTCTCACCTTCAAAATTTGTAAGTTGCAGTGTTACCTTTAGTTGTAGTGATTCCTTTTATAACATACAAACAATATGTAACTTTGACTACCATTTATTGATTTATTCACCTTGAAATGATTTATCACTAAGAAAGGTGAGAGAAAATGAGTACATTTTCTTCCCTCAAATTTTGGTTTATTGTTATTTTCACAACTTATAATCTTCCAATACAGCATTTTTCTTCTCTAATTATGTATCCTAGTCTTTGTTGCATATTTAAATTAGCCCCATGTTTCCATGATTTCTCCTATCATTTCTTAATGGTGCAGAATATTTTGATGTTGTCATTGCTGCCCACCACAAAAATGACTCATTGTAGTATACTCATGATTTGTTTGTTTTATTTTTGTATTGATTTATTTTTCTAAAGCTATTTAAATGTCTGTTTGAGAATGCTTCTTGTTTGACTTTATATTTGAATAATTGCTTAGCTGCATATAAGGCATAAAACTTTGGAGTGGCATGTTCCTTTCATTAGCTCTCTGGAGATTATTGGCACATTTTTTAGTGACACTGAATGTGGCTGTGGGTCAGTATGTGGCCAACCTGATTTGCCCCTTCCACTTCCAATCCATATTCAACCTGAGTTTTCTCTCTGGAAAATGCTTCCATTATTGTTTACGTTTTATGAATCTACCCATGGCATGTTTTAATATAAATCATCATTTATTTTTTTTCCTGGAACATAGTTTAATATTTTCATCTACAGATTCACGTCTTGCTATTTTCAGGAAATTTTTAAAAATATCTTTCTGTCTTTGAATATTTTTTCCAATCTGTGTGTTGGGTGCTTTGGTCTATTATCTGCTATCCCCTTGCTTTAATCTTCCTGTTATCTGCATTGGTCGTGGTTATCTCAAACCCTCTTTCTTTGTTAGTAATTTGGTTATCAGACAAGTCAATCCTTGCTAAGTTTAGTCATTGTTTTCTCTTTGGTCTAGTTTTGCTTTTTGATTTCTGATGTCTGCAATTTTCCTTTTTATTTACCTCTGTTTATCGTCAATTGTATTTTTAGGGTTCTCTGCTTTTATTAAGCTCATGTTTTCATTATGTTCATCCATAGCATGAAAACATCCTAGAACATTTCTTGTTTCTTCAGTTATCTTTCTTCTAGAAAAGATTTTTCCATCTGTGGAATACAAAGGGGGTCCCTCCAAAAAAATTGAGTTATATTTTGGAGGATGAGTCCCTTGTAGTACACTCAGAATCTGTTCCTCCAGATCAAGCCATCAACCAACATTTTTATCTGGAAGGTTGCATCACAATTTGAAGAAGAAACGTCCCAAAATGTGGCAAACAGATGACTGGTTCTTCCAGGATGACAATGTACCTGCCCACAACACACTGAGTGTTCAGCAGTTTCTGACCAAAAATGGCATGATCCCTGTGTCCCACCCTCCCTATTTGCCCAATCTTGTCCTGAGGGACTTTTTTTGTTTGTTTGTTTCCCAGGAAGAAAAAAGTCCTCAAAGGGAATTGTTTGGCCAGTGTGGAAGAGGTGAAAAGGCATCAAAACTAACAAGTTCAAAAACTGTTTTGAGCAGTGGGAAAAGCATCTTGATAGGTGTATGGCATCAAATGGAGAGTACTTTGAACATGACTGACGTTTAAACATATACAAATAAATACACAATTTTTTAGAAATAAGTTCTAAGCTTTTCTGGGGTCCCTCTCATATTACCATTCGCCTACTCAGTATTCACTCTTCTCTACTTACTTATTGTCTGACCACTCATTTTATTCAGTACAGTAATGTACCCAGCTAGAAAGCAATATTTCCCAGATTCTTATAGTTAGTGGTAACTAATGCCTTTCTTAGTTTCTTACTAGCACAGGGACATGAAATTAAATCTTTCTGTATTCCATATTTTTCCTTGTGCAGATACAACTTTTGTGTATGTTTCATCTTTCTCTATATTTGAAGGTCTTCATAAAACTAAAAAAACACCTTTTCACCCATATTTTTGCACACTGTGCGTGTATGTGTGTCTCGGGGTTTTGGACAGGAATTATGTTTTACTGCAATGAATCAAGATAAGTGGATTCAAAGAAGTCTCTCTCTCTCTCTCTCTCTCTCTCTCTCTCTCGCTCTACCATTTGAGGACATAATCAGAAGGTGGTCTTTTGCAAACTTGGAAGAGAGCTCTCACCA
>CAUYQG010105676.1:0-13482 GCA_963574415.1 Tarsius wallacei
CAGCAGTGATCCAGGTTCCTGACTGGCTGTTCTCCTGGGCCCGAGATTACCAGAGTTCATTCCACAGGAACTTTCTTGGTTGGGTTCTCTCATTTCCACCAACTGGTTTGGGGTAGCATCTCTTTTTCACATGACCCCAGGCAGATGGTTTTCCTAGGGTCTGCATCTGCTTGCAGGGATACACACACCTTTGAGTCACTGTGTCACATCCTAGAAGAAACTTTCCTGCTGCCAGTTGTGACTGCTTCTTAGGTATGAGACAGGAACCAGTGCCTTGTGTCCTTCAACTGCAGAGTGGGGACCTATCAAACTTCTGAAGTGGTCCCTTGGAATCCTCTTTCCGGGGCACAGTGGTGCAATTGCAGCTCACAGCAGCCACAACCTCCTGGGCTCAGGCAATCCTTCTGCCTAGCTTCCTGAGTAGCTGGGACTACTCAGGTGCATGCTACCATGCCCGGCTAATTAAAAAATTTTTTTTTTGTAGAGACACAGTCTTGCTATGTTGCCCGGGCTGGTCTCGAACTCCTGGGCTCAAGCAATCCTCCCACCTCTGCCTCCCAAAGTGCTTGGGTTGTAGGTGTGAGGCAACACACCCTGCCACTGGGGCTTGATGTGAAGGGGAAACATACACCCCACCAGTCTTTTGGTGCGGGAGAGGAAGAGGGAAACGCACGATTTCGTCCTGAGAAATTCTTTCCCCAAACCCTTTTGTTCTCCACTCTCACGCAGCCCTTTTAGATCATCAGGAGTTTACTAAAACAGATATAGAACCAATTTTCAGCTAAATCTTTGAGAAATTTTGCATTTTGTAACAAATGTTCTATCTTCAGTGAAAGCTTCAGTTTGATTCCTGTCACAAAAATACTTGTACACACTTCTTTGAATTTCTCCTAGGAGGGCAATTCACCTAAGAATGACTTGTCAGAAGGGGAATCATTGGCTCAAAGGGTATGGAAAGAGTATTTTTATTCTAAACTTGTGATTGTTTTTTAAACTGGAGACTGAAGGGGAATGGTTTGACCAAGTGGGGGTGAACCAGGTTATATAAGAAGCCAGACCATGTGCTAAGTGGTACCGGCATGGGTATCCAAACTTTTCTGTGTGACTATAATTTGCTTCTCTCTTTAATGCTGCTGGTTTGAGGTTCTTCACACTATAGTACTGAGCAACTCCCAGTGCAGGAACACTTACTTAAAGGGATAAGAGCTGTGTTTGCAATGGAAATAGGAGACTCTTTTTTTTTTTTCTCTGTCAAAGTGCTGGAATTACAAGTGTGAGCCACCATGCCCAGCTAGGAAATAGAAGAATCTTAGATGTCAATGATTAGTGGTACTTTTAATGACAATAGTTAACATTTGTATAGCATCGAACATGCACCAGATCGCGTTGCAGTGATGGTTAGCATATGCGACCTCACATCAACTCCAAGAAAGGGCACTATTATTGTTTCTACTTTACAGATGAGGAGACTGAAGTATAGTGAAATTAAGTAATTGACTTATCTTAGAAGTGGCACAACTGAAAGTTAAGCCCAAGCAGTGTATCTTTGAATTTCCGCTGTATAGTGTGTGTCTAACGTAGCATGGAACTGCATCTGAGGCCAAATAAAACACCATCTACTGGGATTGTCCTCAGAGCTTTTGTTACCATCCCACAAAGGAGACAGGAAACATTTTCAGACATTAACCTGATTTCCAGAATTAAATGTGCAAGAAGAGGATTGTAATCTGGTTGGGTGGGCACCAGTTCTGCCTTGGTGGCATCTATTTCTCTTCCCTTATTGGAGAAGTGGGACCCGCAGCTCTGTTCTGAATCACGAGTGCATAACAGGTGCTTGGTAAGATGTCATTGCATGCCTGGACGGATGATACAGGATTCAGAAGCAAAGAACCCAAATACCTGTTTTCATTTCTTTTCTTTCTCTTCCCTGCCTCCCTCCCTCCATCCCTCCCTCCCTCCCTTCCTCCCTCCCTCCCTCCCTCCGTCCTTCCTTTCCTCCCTTCCTTCCAATTGCAGCCTCACTCTGTTACCCAGGCTGGAGTGCAGTGGCACAATCACAGCTCACTGCAGCCTCAAACTCCTAGGCTTAGACAAGCCTTCTGTTTCAGCCTCCTGAGTAGTTGGGACTACAGACACCAACACTCTCAGCTAATTTTCTGATTTTTTTGTAGTAACAAGGTCTCTCTGTGTTGCCTATGCCTCAGCCTCTCAAAGTGCTAGGTCTACAGGCATGAACCATCACGCCCAGCCTGTTTTCTCTTTCATTATTCTCTTTGATTATCATGAAATATATTAAAAGGTAGATATCATGGCCCCCATATTCCAGATGAAGAAGCTGAAGTTTAGAGAAATCAAGGGCATTATCTCTTCCAAAGCTAGACAGTAGGTCAACCCCAGATACAGTGTCCTGACAGTTGTTGGTCATGCTCTTCTGCTCACCTACTGTCGCCACCTATGTCCGTTGACTGTCACAAGGGTAACATTGAGTATGCATTTCTGCAGTTCCCCTTAAAATAACCCATTTTCAAGACCTAGAGTTTACCTCATATAAATTCCTTAAACTCAGTCTTGCTATTAAAATATTTCCTTGTGTTTTCAAACAGATTGTTCACATCCTTTTCATTAAAACTAAGCCAGAATAATTTCTCCACACTTCAGAACACTATTGGCTTTGTTAGAAACCCCTGTTAGTGCATTTTTCTCACATGACATCTTTTTGAATTAATTATTCCATTCTGCTATAACCTCTTTCTGAGTGCAAGCCCAGCAGCTCTGTGGAGCTTGGGAAGAAGCTCCTCCTCACATCTCCCGAGCACTGCAAGAATAACAGCTTCGACCTGGCATCAAAGGGTTTGAGTCCTCACCCTTTTATGCTCCGGACTAGAGTGAGAAAGTATTTTAACTGCTCTTAATCTTGATCTTCTCCTACATGGAGAAGACATCACTAATCGCTTCAGGATTCCTTCTTGCTGGCTCTCAATGCAAATCTCCAAGCAGGTTCCATGAAGCCTTTGGAAGTGACACCTAAGTTGTCTTTGGGAAATAGGGATACTTGGCTTTCACACAGGCCTGCTCTAACATTCATGGGGCCCCAGTCAAGAGTACAGATGAATGCACATGCTGTATGTCTACATATTTCAAAGCTGTAAATCAGCGGCACTTGGTGGCTCATGCCTGTGAGGATGCACTTTGGGAGGATGAGGCGGGAGGATTGTTGAGGCTAGGAGTTCGAGATTAGTGTGGGCAATATAGCAAGACTGCATCTCTATAGAAACAAACAAACAAAACTTAGCCAGGTGTGGTGGCGCATGCTTGTAGTCCTAGCTACTTGGGAGGCTGAGGAAGGAGAATTATTTGAGCCTAGGAATTGGAGGCTTCATTGAGCTATGATCATGCCACTGCTCTCCAGCCTGGGTGACAGAATGTGACTGTGTTTCTTAAAAAAAAGTTATAAATCAAGGGACCTGAAGAAGTGTTTGTACACCCATGTTCATAGTGGCGTTATTTAGCCAAAAGGTGGAAGTAGCCTAAGTTACATTGATAAATGGATGAATAAACAACACGTGACATGTATACACAATGGAATATTACTCAGTTGTGAAAAGGAAGGAAATTCTGACACATGCTGCAACATTGATGTACCTTGAGGACATTGTGCTAAGTGAAATAAGCCAGTCACAAAAGGACAAACATTGTATTATTCTATTTATATAAGGTAACTTGCAGTCAAATTCATAGAGACAGAAAGTAGAACAGTGGTTAGCAACCAGGGACTGGGACGGGAGAAGTGGGGGAGAGGGGAGAGAAAGGTTGGGAAACTGTTTTTTTTTTAAAATTATATTTTTATTTTAGAGATTTTTATTTTGCTCTGCTGCCCAGGTTGGAGTGCAGTGGTATAGTTCATTGCAGCCTTGAACTCCTCATTTCGGCCTCCAAAGTAGCTGGATTACAGATGTGAGCCCTTGTCCCTGGCCTGATCAAGCACTTAAAAAAAAAAGGAAGTCATAGAGAGAATGTTTATAGGCTGAGAGAAGAAACTACTAGGGAGGGAAGAACGGAAAATCTAAGGAGGGATAATTGATGGTGCAAGTAGAGGACTGGGGTCAGGAGCAGAGGTGGGGTATGACCTTGAACCAGGGGCGGGCGATTCACTTTCTAAAGCTGACGATACCAGCAAATATAGTCAAGTTTGTAACTGGGGTGTTGAGGTGGATTGTGAGTGCTTTAATTATTTTTAATTAAGAGATAAAGCCACATGCAGAGAATGGAGAAAAGTGTGAATTTAAGGCGAATGTTGAAATTTTGGAGTAACTACTTAGGAGAAAATGGTAAGTTGCAGATCAAGGCAGTTAAAATAATTGTTCACTGGCACAAGGGCGAAGCTGAGTGTATTGAACATGAACATTAAGTGGCAAAAATCTGCAAGGTTGTGTGATTTATTTCTGGAAGTTAGCATCCTAGATAGTGGGCAGAGGAGACAGTCTGTGGATGTGAACCCAAGGAGAGTTTTGCTGCTCAGGTGTAAAGTAGTTAGAAGAAAAAATATGCCTGGGAGTGAGGTGTGCAGGTAACATAGGAGATTATGATTCACTGCAGCCTCTGTCTCCTAGGGTCAAGTGATCCTCCTGTATCAGCCTCCTGAGTAGCTGGACTACAGTTTCACACCACCACACCTGACTAGTTATTTTTTAAACAATTTTTGGTAGATATGAGGTCTCACTATGTTGCTCAAGTAGAGCAGGTGGTCCACCAGGGCTGTAGACTTGAAGATTGGATGGGGGTGGAGGTGATGCCAGCAAGAGGTTGATCCACTCTGACATACTGAGGAGGTCAAAAAGATCATTTGCAACTGGGGAGGAGGTATGAGAGAACCGATGGGAAGGAGAGTCCTGGATTTAGTGCTCGAGATTTCAGAGGTGAAGCAACTGGAGTGAATTTTTGAGTGAGGAGGTCCCGGATGAGGCCATTGGACTCAGGTGAGGCTACCTGGACTCGGGTAGGCTGGAAGTACAGATCAGCCCTGGGGAGATCATAGACTTTTGGTGCCAAGAGTGGTTAGCTTTCACACGTTGTAACTAAAAGATAACATGGGGCTTGAAGAAAAGAGGGAACGTAGGCTGGGCTCGGTGCCTCAGCCTGTAATCCCAGCACTTTGAGAGAATGAGAAGAGTGAATTGCCTGAGCCCGCAGGTTCGAGACCAGCCCGGGCAACTTGGCAAGACCTCGTCTCTACAATAAATAAAAAATTAGTGGGGGTGCATGCCTGTAGTGCATGCCTGTAGTTCTGACTACTTGGAAGACTGAGGTGGAAGAATTGGGGAAGCCCAGCAGGTCAACGCTGGGGTGGCTGTGAGCGTGCCACTGCACTCCAGCCTGGGCAATGGAGTGAGACTCCAACTCAAAAAAAAAAAAAAAAAAAAAGGGAACCTATTAGCATAGTGTAAAAATCGTGTGAAACCCTCTCTCTATTTAAGCCATGGGCCCTGTGGCTGTGGCATCCACTCTACATTTTCATTTCTATCATGAGCTCCTGATCGGTTTCTCAGAGATTCGGGAGACTCTGACACTGAGGTGAAGTTATAGGTTAGAACCAATGTTGGAGAATTAAGGGAATGCAGATCTAGTGTTCACCAGGGTAACCAACGGTGAACAGAGAGGAAGTGTCATGAGGGATCCAGGCCCTTAGGGAGGACTAGGTTTCAGTTGAGGCCTGAGAAGGAAGGGAGTGCTGCATGGGGTGCTGGAGAGATCTCACTGCCCTTGAAGAGGCGTTTCAGAGGACAGTGGAAACATATGGAAGAGGGTGGGGAGGCCGAGGGTGGGGAGGCCAAGGGTGGTCAGAGCAAGTGTGAGGTATTGTCTGCACATAGACTCTTTTCCCTCTGTATTTGGCTTCTTTCTGCCCCTCCCTAAGGGAGCAGACTCTGGCCAAGGCTGGGCTCTGAAGGACATGTACATTCCCAGTAATGTTCAGTAGCAAGTGGTCCAGCAGAGCTGACTACGATGTGGGCAGTCCCCTTACTCACTGTGACTGTAAATACCGTATAGCAAATCGAACAATTAGCTTGCTAGATTATGAAACTGCTTGCCACACTGTCCTGAGGTACAGATTCTTTGACCAGTCACCATTGTTGCCGCCTGTAAGTTATAATAAACCAGTGTCTTTTCTTGCTGGAACTCCAGGTGACTTCTTTGGAATATATAAAGAACATTATGTGCAAACTGTCTCAGATTTGGGGTTACTGCGTCACAGCAAGGAATGAAGTGTAGGTCAGAGTGAGGAGATCATGGAGATTCGATGCCTAGGCTTGATAACATTTACAAATGAAAACTAAAAGATCACACAAGGCCCGAAAAAAAGAAGAAACCTGATAACACCATATAAAACCCTCTTCCTGGCTGGGCACAGTGACTCACACCCTCACACCTATAAGCTCAGCCCTCTGGGAGGCTGATGAGGGAGGATTGCTTCAGACCAGGAGTTCAAGACCAGTCTGGGCAACAGAGTGAGACCCCTCCAACTCCATCTCTACAATAAATAAATAAATAAATAAATACATAAATACATAAATAAATAAAGCCCTCTCTTTATTTAAGACACATCATCTGGGCATACCATCCCTGTCACTTATGGGGGAAGTGGAATACTGTGGGGACATGGGGTGAAAAGATGGGGGAAAGAGATGGACTGAGAAGATGATTCACTGGCTCCTGCTCAAGGCTGGCAGGGATACATGCAGGTTCCAGTCATGCAGCCCAGGACCCAATCAGGCTGGGAACACTGGGTTAGTGGGTCACACATGGGCTTAGCAGCCTGTGAGGTGGGACTGTTGAGTCTCAGAAGACCTGGCTTTAAGAGGCTGGTTTGTTGAATTTGGTTGGGGTTCTGGGGAGAGAAGGGCAGAAGGGAGGAGGGAGGGTGAGTCATATTTATTAAGGTTCCATGCAAGACACTTCAAAAGCTCTCATTTAATTCTCATGATAATCCTACAACGGAAGCTTCGTTATCCTCAGTTTATAAATGATGTGTAAACTCGCCTGCAACATGATGTGAACTTCTATATGAATGCAGATTTTTCTTTCCAAATGCCCAAACTGGGCAATGCATAAATAGAAAAAAAAAAACCCAGGATAATAAGAAAGGCAAGTCAATAAGCATAAACCTTTGTAGCTGCCTTTGGTTTTCAGACAATATTTTTTCATACCTTCCCTGCCTCCTTTGTCTAATCACGACTCAGGGTCTGTCTATTTTATCATCTGACAAGATTCAAAGTGCTATTTCTAATCTTCAACTGTAAAAATATTCAAATCATATGCTTTAAAGACTATTCACGTTGTATTCGCTTCTGACTGCCTCTCTGGGGAGACAGCTCTGATGTGCTGAGAGCTGGATGGAGCGTCAGAGCCGTGGATTCTGGCTCTGGTCTTTGCTTCTGATTAGCTGCGACAAGACACTCAATCCCTGAAGTTTTCTAAAACAGGGATAATGTGATCTGCATCGCTTTAAGATTGACATGCTGGTGAAAGCCGGGGGCAAGCACTGGTGCTCTTGAGACAGAGGAATTCAGAACCACAAACCTTTATCTGAAACCTTTGGGGCGAAGCGTGTTTTGGAATGACCCAGATTTTATTTTGTTTTGTTTTTGAGTCAGGGTCTCACTCTGTTGCCAAGGCTGGAGTGCAGTGGCACGATCACAGCTCACTGTAGTCTCAACCAACGTCCTGGTCTCAGGGAATCCTTCTGCCTCAGTCTCCCAAGTAACTGGGACTACAGGTGTGCAGCACCATGCCTGGCTAATTTTTTTATTTTTATGGAGCTGAGTTCTCACTATGCTGCCCAGGCTGGTTTCGAACTCTGGGTTCAAGCAGTCCTCCTGCCTCGGCCTCCAAAATGCTAGGATTATAGGCGTGAGCCATCACTCCTAGCCAAGATTAATACTCTTATAAAAGAAGATTCAGAGAGCTGCCTTGCCCTTTAATCCTTCCGTCACGTGAGGACACAAGGTTTGTTCATTTTTGCCCCCTTCCACCATGTGAGGACACAGCAAGAGTGCCATCTTAGCAGAGACTGGGCCCTCACCAGACACCAAACCTGCCCACACCTTGATGTTGGACTTTCCAGCCTCCAAAACTAAACAAACTTGAGAAATAAATATCTGTTGTTTATAAATTAGTCAAAGTATTTTGTTATAGCAGCACAAATGGACTGAGGCAGTTTTCTATAATAGAAATGGAAAAAACAGGAGCTGATATAGAAACTCAGTTGTATGAATGTGTGTGTGTACGTCAGAGTCTCATTCTGTTGCCCAGGCTAGAGTTCAGTGGCTCACTCACGGCTACCATATACCTTCTGAGCTCAGGAGGTCCTTCTGCCTCAGCCTTCCACATAGCTGGAACCACAGGTGTGCCACCACGCCTGGCTAATTTATTTATTTATTTATTGGTAGAGATGAGGTCTTGCCAAGTTGCCCAGGCTGGTCTTGAATCCCTGGATTCAGGCAATCCTCCTGCCTCTGCCTCCCACAGTGCTGGGATTACAGGTGTGAGTCACCACACCTGGTGATGGTTCTTTTTGTTTTTTTGTTTTTTTTTTGAGTTGGAGTCTCATGCTGTCGCCCAGACTGGAGTGCAGTGGCCACTCCTGTCCACCGCAGCCTCGACCTGCTGGGCTCTGCCTCAGCCTTCCAAGTAGCTGGAATGACAGGCGTGTGCTACCATGCCCGGCTAATTTTTTTGATTTATTGTAGAGATGAGGTCTTGCCAAGTTGCCCAGGCGAGTCTCAAACCCGCCAGCTCAGGCAATTTACTCACCTCGGCCTCCCAAAGTGTGGGATTACAGGCTGAGCCACCGAGCCCGGCCCATGGTTCTTTATTAGAGAACACCGTGGGGCGGGAATGAAGACCTGGGTAGAACGTGGGCTCTGCCAGGGTCCTGAACCAGACCTGCAATAAGAAAACCTCAAAGGAACCCCACAGGGGAATGATTTGGCAAGCAAAGCAGAAGCCCAGCTAGCACTGAAGTGCTCACCACGGGCCAGGACAGCAGGGAGACTTGGCTAGAGCTCAGCCGAGGATGGGGTGCTGAGACCCCAGAGCACTTGTAGCTCCATACCCAGTCTGAGCAGGAAATGGGGCTTAGGAGGGCGTGAGGCGGAAAGAGCCATAGGCCAACAGAGGGAGCATCTATGGGGCGTGGGATGAGGGGAGGCCTGCCGACATTGTCAAAGTCTTTGTCCTTCTTTGTTTGTTTTAAAATCAACTTCCTGATGATGAAATGGGCCTTGGAACATGAGACAACCATGAGTCTGTGATGAAATGACTTAAAATATCCAATTAAAAACTCATTAAGTTTTTCTGAAGGCTATTTAAGTAATTATGATCTAACCTAAATGGCCAGTACAAGGCCTGGTTGAATAAACCATGGGCATCTATGTGCCCAAATGTTTTATAACCATTAAAATTATGTTTATAAAGGTCTGGGAAGATGTTTATGTTATAATGCTGTGTTAAAAAGGGAGGAAACAAGACTGTTTATAGACTACAAAGAAACAAACAAAATAAAAAGATTTTCTAGTAGAAAGTCCAGCAAAATATTAATATGGTGATCGCCTCTGGATGGTGAGACTGAGAATCATCTTTCTACTTTGTTTTCCAAATTACCTGTACTTCGCTTTTTCTTTCGGTTGCTTTTCTGTCTTATGCCTATTACTTTTGTCATGAGAAGGACCCAATAAACTCCTTTCTGAAAGGATTACACCTTACTTTCTTTAAATTAATCTGGATTCAAAGCATTTTGTGTTTCAAAGGGCAATCACATCTACAAGGAAAAATAATATTGCACTAACACTCCCAATTACATGAACTCTAAATACAAAAGGCAAAAAATGAAGAACTTCTCCCCCAAAATATCAAGCCTAAGGAGAAACAATTCATTTTTTTCCTTTTTTCATAAGGTCCAATTGGCAAGACATTTCAGGCTGTGGAAAAGCACTAGGAGTTCACAGTGCAGTATGAACACGACTTTCATTCTGTCATGTAAATGCTTTTGCTGCAGGAAGAGGCTGTTTTTAGAGATGAATGTGGAAAAGGAGAAGCTATCTCTTTCATACTAACTGGCAGATTTCCTTCAGGGAGGGAATCCTTCAGGATTCATCTCAAGCATGATCTCTTCCAGGATGCCTTCTCTAGCCTTGAACTGGAATCATTGTCCTTCTCATCTCCCCAGTATCCTAACAGGCCTCCTCTCCTGTCCTTATCATGTGAGGTCATCTCTGTAAGGCTGTAAGAGTCTCAGAGCAGCAGAGACAGCATCTTATTTATGGCCCTCTTCACAGCACCTAGCAGATCCCCTGGCAGATAGTAGGTGCCGAATAAATGTTTGTTAAATGAGCTGAGTAATTCCCCAAAGGCGTGAGGGAAATTTTATTAGTTTCTTAGCACTGCCATAACAAAGTACTGGGAGGCTTTCTCACAATTCTAGAGGCTAGGAGTCTAGAATCAAACAGTAGGCAGGGTTGGTTCCTTCTGGAGGATCTGGGGGTGCGGCTGTCTTGTGCCTCTCTCTGCTTATGGTGTTACTGGCAGTCCTGGGCCATCCTTGACCTTCAGCAATGTCAACCAGCCCCTGGTTCCATCCTCCAGGGCATACTCCCATGTGAGTCTCCTCTGTGCCTCTGTGTCCCCATGTCCTGAACTTCTTCTTTTTATAAAGACACAAGTTATACTGGATTCAGGGCCCACTCTAATCCAGTGTGACCTCATCTTCACTCAATTACATCTGAAAAGACTCTTCTTTCCCAATAAGTCACATTCACAGGTACTGGGGTTAGGACTTGGACATATCTTTTTGGGAGACACAATTCAATCCACAACAGAAGCTATCACCATAGATGATAGATTGACAGACAGATGGATAGATAGATAGAATGCAGCATAGTGTAGATACTCAGTGAAGTGGTGTTAACCAGCTGTACTCAGCATAATATTAGGGTAATGCATAAGTAACATAGCGTTCATTTTTGGCATGGCAACACTGCGGTGTTGGGAGTTTGTTTATCATTTGTCATTTGTAGTGACAATGTTGTGCTTGTGAATATGCCTTGCATTTTGCAGATTTGAAGAAAGTTAGTGCTAGTTGTGGGCTAAAGAGGACGGAGTATCAAGTGGAAAAAACTGAACACTTTCAGCATATTCTTCTGTCTGAGTTTAACAGAAGAGTAAAGGTAGCAGAGGTGGCTTGAAACATTTGTGCCATATCCAAGAAGAATGCTATCATGGAAAGCATGGCAAGAAAATGGTTTTGTTGTTTCAAAGAGGGTCACTTTGACCTGAGTGATTCTCCATGTTCAGGAAGATAATCAGGCTTTGATGAAGACCATTTAACTGTTTTAATCCACGTTGATATATGTCAGTCAACCTGAGAACTGGCAAATATAATGAACTATGACCAGTCAACAATCATGCAACATTTGCATCCAAGGGCAAGCAAAAACACTACAAACTTAAGCATCAACCCATATAATGACCCTGCAGTGAGTATAGAATCATTTCTCCTGAGGCTTGATTTTTTTGGGAAGAATCTGTTTATTTTTGCTTTTGTATCTAGAGTTCATATAGTTAGAAATGTTAGTGCAATACCATTTTTCTTTTTTTGAGTTGGAGTCTTACTCTGTTGCCCAAGTTGGAGTGTAGTGGCACACTTATAACCACTGCAATCTCCATCTGCTGGGCTCAGGCGATCCTTCCACCTCAACCCTCCAGGTAGCTGGAACCATAAGTGTACATCACCATGCCTGGTGAATTTATTTTTATTTTTATGTTTTATTGTAGAGATGAGGCCTTGCCAAGTTGCCAGGCTACTCTCGAACCCCTGAGCTCAAGCGATCTTCTTGCCTCTGCCTCCCAAAGTGCTGGGATTACAGGCATGAGCCACTGCATCCAGCAATACCATTTTTCTTTGTATATGTGATTGCTGAAACACAAAATGCTTTGAATCTATAGTAATTTTTTATTTTTGAATTGGAGTCTCACTCCTTCACTCAGGCTGGAGTGCAGTGGCACACATGCTCACGGCCACCCCAGCGTCGACCTTCTGGGCTCCAGCAATCCTTCCACCTCAGCCTTCCGAGGAGCCAGAACTACAGACGTGTGCTACCACGCCCAGCTATTTTTTATTTTATTTAGAGACGAGTTCTCGCCAAGTTGCCTGGTTAGTCTCAAACCTGCGGGCTCAGGCCATCCACTCGCCTTGGCCTCCCAAAGTGCTGGGCTTACAGGCTGAGCCACTGAGCCCAGCCAAATCTATAGTAATTTAAAGAAAGTGAGGTGTAAGCCCTTTCAGAAAGGAGTTTATTGAGTCCTTCCTGTGACAAAAGTAATGTGTACAAAACAGAAAACAACTAAAAGAAAAAGTGAAGTACAGATAATTTTGAAAATAGAAAAGTAGAAGGACAATTAAAAAAATACTCCTAGTCTCACCATCTAGAGATTGTCACTACATTAATATTTTGCTGGATTTTCTACTAGATTGTTTTTCATGCATAGTTTTTATTTTTATTTTGTTTTTTAGTGTTCTGTTAATAATCTTGTAGGCCGGGTGTGGTGGCTCAAGTCTGTAATCCCAGCACTTTGGGAGGCCAAGTTGAGAGTATTGCCTGAGCCCAGGGGTTTGAGAAGAGTCTGGGCAACTTGGTGAGGCCTCATCTCTACAATAAATCAAAAAATTAACCAGGCACGGTAGTGCGTGCCTGTAGTTCCGGCTACTTGGAAGGCTGAAGTGGAAGGATTGCCTGAGCCCAGCAGGTTGCTGCTGGGGTGGCCATGAGTGTGCCACTGCACTCCTGCCTGGGTGACAGAGTGAGACTCCAGCTCAAACCTCCGCTCCCAAACCCCCAAAAAACCCAATCTTGTAACCTGCCTTTTCCATAGAGCATTACAGCAGACTGGGCACAAAGGGCACCAGAAACACAGTTAGCCCTGAGTAGCCCAGAGCAGGAGATTGGTTCAACCTGGTGTCTGTAAAGCAGGACTGGGCAGGAACACGGAGAGCCAAGCAAGTGGGCATCAAAAGCAGGAAAGGAAGAAGCTGAATTTCAGAAATTGGGCAATGTTGCCCTGCATCGAGAGAGAGGAACTTGGGATTAGTGGAGGAGAAGGACAGGTTGCTGAAGTCTATCAAATGACAATGACTTTCATCTTGTCCTAGGCTATTTCTTTTCATTTTATTTTATTTGCACTCCAGCCTGGGCAACAAGACCTGCTGGGTTTAGGCAATCCTTCCATCTCAGTTCTTCCAAGTAGCGGAAACTATACCAGTCCCGGCTAGTTTTTGTGATTTACCATAGAGACGAGGTCTCACCAAGTTGCCCAGGCTGGTCTCGAATCCCTGGACTCAATTCTCTTGCCTCAGCCTCCCAAAGTGCTGGGATTGCAGGCTGAGTCACTGTGGCTGGCCAGCTATTTCTTTTTAAAGCTCTGGAGGCC
>CAUYQG010105678.1:0-41432 GCA_963574415.1 Tarsius wallacei
AATCAAAAAAATTAGCCAGGCGTGGTAGCGCGCGCCTGTAATTCCGGCTACTCGGAAGGCTGAGGTGGAAGGATCGCCGGAGCCCAGCAGGTCGAGGCTGCGGTGGCCGGGAGCGGCCACTGCACTCCAGTCTGGGCGATCAAGTGGGACTCCAACTCAAAAAAAAAAAAAAAAAAACCTACTAATAGAATTTAAGTGACATATAACTATATCTTAAGGTGATGCAGGGGAGAAGTTATCAGAGTGGCAGTAGGTGAGGTATGTAAATCTTCAGGTTTCCAGGTTAATGATATTTAAAGCTGGTAAGTCAGAAATAGCACTATACTAAAATTATATTTTTGATATAGAAGTAAATACTAGGAGGACTCTTAACAAAAACTCAAAGATTTAAAGTGACCCCTTCGAAGTACAAGGACAGTATGATCTGGAGGACGGGCTCAAGAGGCTGTTTTCATGACTTTCCAGTACACTCTCAGTCACGTTAGCATGTGCTACATCAATAAGAATGAATATGCATATGCCTGTCAATCTCTCTGTATCTCTGCAGAGACAGGTTTACCTAGACAGATAAAGAAGATGAATGGCTGGATTTCTACCATTAGGAGAACTATTTTTTTTTTTTTTTAAAGAGAGAATACTTAATTTTAAAGTGGCTCCCTCTGAGTGAAAGGACACAGCTGCAGTCAGTTATCCTTACTGTCCCTCTAGGGCTGCCATCTGTCTTTTCAAATAAAAGTTGTGCTTCCAGAAAGTACAAGGAGGAGGGGAAAGGCATCCTTAAGACTACTTCTTTGTATTTCCATATTTCCACCTCTATTAATCTTTCTGAATAACAAGAAACTGTTTCCTGTACAGTTGTGGTCTCTTTTTATTTCAGATGGCAGAACATTAGTCAGAGCTCAAGGAGTTAATGCATTTCCTTCTCAGGGTGAAATGCTACCTTAATCACATGGTGTTTATTCTTGGCATTTCTAGTCTTCCAAAGAGAGGTGGTTACTTTGTAATCTCTTTGTGTTCATACATGTGTGTGGAGTCTTGTTGAAGGGGGCAAAATGCTTCCAACTTACCACACTCAGAGAAAGAAATCGTATATCAGCAGGTCAGTCAGGTACGTACTATTATTACACCTTTAACATTATTATGTTTTCAATACAACATTTCAATGGATTTCTTTCTGCATAATAATTTATCAAGAATTACCAAAACTCTAATGAGCTCAAGGAAACTTGGCTGTAATAAAATGAAACCTTTATCACAAATCGGTTGAGTCCATGACTACAAATTAATCATTCAATTGTACATAAGTCAGGTTGTATTTTTACTTTGTAGGAATAAGTTCCCAGGAAAAGAAAACTCATTTTAAAACTTTGAGCCATTAAGCCTTAAATGGTAGAATACTCGTGAAATAAAAATGAACTGGCTCAAAATTCAGGTAACTTGGAATCCAGCCATTGTTCCATAAGAAGCAACTTAGGTAACATTCAGAAAATCTTCTAACCTTAATTGGTTTCAGTTTACAAACGTCAAAGTGAGAGATAGGTCTAAATAAAGGCTTTCTAAAAAGTGCGTGTAGCTGTAAAATCATATGAATTCCCAGTTTTCAGTGACTACTGCTATGTAGTCTATTTTTTCCCCTAGAAATTCTCCTGTTGCAGATACATTCATTAAATTGTCCATCATCAGAAATACAGAAAGAACACACTTTTTAGTCTAATGACTGGGCAAAAAAGTTTTTAGGATTTTGTGCTTAATACACTACCAGTCATAATTCCATTTAAACCTCAGAGAAATCAGGTGTGAATTAGGTATTATAATTCCCAATTTA
The DNA here is from genome assembly GCA_963574415.1 of Tarsius wallacei. Classification (NCBI taxonomy): domain Eukaryota; kingdom Metazoa; phylum Chordata; class Mammalia; order Primates; family Tarsiidae; genus Tarsius; species Tarsius wallacei. Next base: position 1,826 of record CAUYQG010105678.1, read on the forward strand.
TAGATGGGAATAATGAAACTCTGAGGGAGTAGGCAATTTTCCTAAGATCACACAGCAGATATCAGGTGTGAAGATGCAAAGACTGAATTCAGGTATGTCTGGTTCCAGAAAACTGCTCTCAAAAATTTTTTTTAAAACTGCTAATAGAATTAAAACTGTATTTCATATAGGTAATTATAATCCTATACCTTCTAAAGAACTAAGTTCTTTTCTATATACTATGGAATGCACACTGCCCAACTAAGAATAAAAGGGAATGAAAAATTTTCCTTCACTTTACCCTTAGCTCCAGACAGAATCAGTGACCCAAAGCTATGACTAGTCCTAAACATGCTTACCTTTTGAATCAGAAACAATGACAGGAGATTATTAAATAACAAATCTTTGCTCACAACAGACACAGTTGGAAAATGAGGTAAATTTTTAGAATCTCTTATGAAAGTTCAAACATGGATACCCCAGTATAGAAACTGTGATACATATGTACTTGAAAGGAAGTACAATATCTTTAAATTTTCCCTTAAAATATCTTAAGTGGATTGCATACCAGAGCACATTGTTGGATTAACCCTATTAGTTGCTGTCAGAGCCTTTAATTCCACTAAGTATTATTGAAAAAGAGTAAGAAAATTATAGCTAGTACATGCTTCTTAAACACATGCCAAAGTTATAGAAAGCCTGTCCTATCAGAAACTTTAAGATGAAAGGAGACTTGGATCTCTAGAACACTCAATTTGTTGTCATAATGGAAGTTGAGTAGAAGTCACTGTCATTTACTGTAAAAGTTTCTAATAACAGTGAATCAGGTCAAGATAAACCACTAGTCTAAGATCATTATTGAAAACATAAACCAGCCAGGCTCGGTGGCTCAGCGCTTTGGGAGGCTGAGGTGAGTGGATTGCCTGAGCCCACGGGTTCGAGACCCGCCTAGGCAACTTGGTGAGACCTCATCTCTACAATAAATAAAAAAAAACTAGCTGGGTGTGGTAGCGCATGCCTGTAGTTCCAGCTACTTGGAAGGTTGAGGCGGAAGGATCACCGGAGCCCAGCAGGTCGAGGCCGCGGTGGCCGGGAGTGGCCATTGCACTCCAGTCTGGGCGACAGAGTGAGACTCCAACTCAAAAAAAAAAAAAGAAAGAAAACATAAAACATCTAACTGCTGATATCAGAAATAGGTTAATTTAATGTAAAAAGTAGGAAATTTGCTAAACAATGGGCACTATAGAATAGTTAAAGTAAGATTTAAAAAAATATTTCTTATAAAAAAAAGTCTAGAAAGATATCCTTCTCTGAAATATTTATAAGTTTCATACCATGTATTAATGTGCATTAAAAGTTAGTCAGATACAGTAAACGGAATACAAAAATTTTCTATCTTTTAAGGTCAATAAACAAAAATATTAGAGGAAAATACTGCTGAGGAGCAGGAAATGAAGATAAACTTCTTTCTGTTCCTAAAATTAAAAGTCTCATAAAGAAGTGAACATGTTCTTGAGGGAAGATGAATGTTTCTGGTATTCTGTACAGTGAATTGTTTTATGAAATGCAAAGAATAACAGAAATCTTTCTTAATTCTTGATGAATTATGTGAATAAACCTGGCAGAAGATTGTAACCCTATAAAATCTTTATGAGGAAGAAATGTAGATTGAGTTTTTAATCCAGTTAGAATTATGCAATTTTAGAGCTAAGTTTGCTTTTTAGTGAAATAAAAACAGTTAAAAAAGAACTGATTCTAAGCAGTTAAATAAAACTAGTTCACATGCAAATACTACCACTGTTTTCATCAGGGGTTGAATAAAGATAGAATTAACAAGCTAAGAGAAATTTTAAGTAACCTGGATGTGACAGCTAATTTTAGGTGTCACCTTGACTGGATTTAGGAATACCTAAAACTGGTAAAACATTATTTTGGGTGTGTCTGTGAAGGAGTTTTCAGAGAAGTTTAGCAAGTGAGTCTGAGAGGACTAGGAGGGGAAAATACCCCTCCATGTGGGCAGGCACTAACCAATTTCCTAAGGGTCAGGAGAGAAAAATGCAGAGAAAAGATGAATGTGTTGCTCTATCTGCCGGATATGGGATATACTCTTCTTATGCTCTTAGACAATAACTACCGGCTCATCAGGCTTTGGACTCAAGGCTTACATCAGTGGCTCGCTTGGGTTCTTGGGCCTTTGGCTTTGAACTGAGTTATAACATCAGCTTCCCTTGTTCTTAGGCCTTTGGATCTTGGACAGAGCTATGCTACCAGCATCCCAGGGTCTCCAGCTTGCAGAAGGCCACCGGATCACAGGACTTCTCAGACTCCATAGTCACGTAAGCAAATCCTAATTGGCTCTAATAAATCTCCTCTCATCCATCCATCTATCCCTCCATCCCTCCATCCATCCATCCATCCATCCATCCATCCATCCATCCATCCGTCTTACTGATTCTGTCTCTCTGGAGAACCTTAACTAATATACTGGAATATACAAAAGTTTATGCATATACACAAACATACAAACTTGTTCATACTTTTAATCAAATGATACATATTTTAATGGAATAAAGATGTCTAAATTGATCCTCTCTTTTAGAAAGATCTCACAAGAATAAGGAAAACGCTGGGAAATGTTATCCTTCCAGTCATTTAACATACCCATCAAGTGTAAAAATTTGTCCTGCCCTAACTCTTAACCCACTCATCTAATCCACCTAGCAGATCTGTCTAATCAATCTAATGTATTCCTTTCCAAACACTGGACCAAGTTAATGCCTTTTGAATTCATAATTGAAACAAAAATTTTATAGGCAAACTTAATTGTGGACTATATAACACTACAGTTCATTATTCCATCAATACAGAAACTCGAATGCAGTGTTTTCTAAGGTCCAGAACAACAACAATGGCACAAAATATCTAAGAAAATGCAATCAGGATGAAAAATGTACGTTAGTATGTTTATTTCTACAAGATGTTAAGGCTCAACATTTAAGAAAGAAAAAAGAGATGGAAATACTAGATGACTATTTTCAAATAACAAATAAAATTAATCGATGGTAAAGTCCCATGTGAACATTTGATTATATATGCATGTTTGATCAGAATGAAAATTATTATAATAATATTTGTTGTAAATTTAAATTGCCTTCTACTATAGCAGATTCCATTTTTACTCTTCTTCATCCTTGCACTATGCTTTCAAAAAAGGAGGAAGTGGGAAGAAGGAAAAAAAAGGAAAATATTCTAAAATGAAATATGGTAATGATTTATGTGGGGGGAAAATGAGTCTGCTCTACATTTTTAATTTCCTATTTCTACATATGCCACTATATCAGTGCTTCTCATAACTGCTTGAACACTCTATCATTAGACTGAATAATTCAAATATACTGTGACTTTCTTAACTATTAAGTGTTTGTTAGACTGTCCCAAATTAACAATTTATAAAATACGTTTCTGAACTATGCTTTTAGTTAATAGATACACTAGAAGCTGTGAAAATGAATTCCTTTCAGATTGTCAGTCTTGCTCAATACTTATTATTTGTTGCCAGAAACATTTTCTACTTCTTTCTTGATAGATTTTGACTCTGTAAGTTTCACTTATCTGCACTAACCCTAGAAAGAGGACAAAAACACATATATAATATCTCAGCATCTCTTAATGTTTTCCCCACATTACTTTCACTGTGACTTTATTTCCGTTAGTGACTCCTTTTTTTCCCCTCAATGAACTAGTAGAGTCCAGCTATTTAACAGTGGAATACAATAAAAATTTAAGCTTTTAAAATTCTTATATTCAGCAAAATTTATATTAGTAGTCAGAAAACTTTGCTTCTTGTCCTAGTTCTACCAATAACTAAACTTGATCTTTACTCTCTGGGATATATTTCTATAGGCAAACCATTTCTAAGACAGAAAATTTTTCTGGCACTTTTCATTAAAAAAATTCTCTGACCGGGCTTGGTGGCTCAGACTGTAATTCCAGCACTTTGGGAGGACAAGGCAAGTGGACTGCCTGAGCCCGTGGGTTCGAGACCAGCCCAGGCAACTTGGCAAGACTTCCTCTCTACAGTAAATAAAAAATTAGCCAATCATGGTAGCAGAAGACTGAGGTGGAAGGATCGCCTGAGCCCAGCAAGTCGACACTGGGGTGGTGGTAAGTAATGTGTCACTGCACTCCAGCCTGGGCGACGGAGTGAGACTCCAACTCAAAAAAAAAAAAAAATTCTCTGACATATATTATACTGCTCCATGCCCATGAGCAAGATACATTCATTTCAACTTTTTGTCATTATGACAGGGCTTAACATCTACATTGTCAATGTAGTGTAGCAGTAATAATTGTGGAGTAATTCCAAAAAACAAAACAAAAAAACACTGAAGGTGTTGGTTAACCTAATTGGTCAGAATACAGTTTATTGAGCTATATACACATTTATAACATGGGTTTAGATGCATTTTTGCAATTCTGTTTAACAAAGTACTTATCTCAGTCTATAGAAATAAAAATAAATAAATTTGTTGGTACCCACATCAAGTTGTAGTGAAACCAAGTGACTTACTACATCACTGATATGGAATTGTACCTTATTTAGATGAGAAATTGCTATAACAATTTTTAATACTTTATGTTTTCAATAATTAAAAACATTTTGAATGCAGACAACCTGGTATAATCACTAAAAAGATATTCAAAATCAGTGTACTTTGAACATGAAGTTCAATAAATCATTTAAACCACTGTAACCATACTCTAGATATGAATAGACAATAACACACTAGAAATGTGCTGATCAACCACTTACATACCCAATCTTAACTTTTACCCCACATCTTTAAAATTAAAAAATAAAAATAAATAAATGTGCTGATCATAATTATAATGAAGGAGGGCAAAGATCCCTGGTTGAAACATCTCACTGTTGTTCCACTGTCTCACTGATGCTGTCACTAGCTCACTAAAATCCCAAGAAGAACAGGAAAGACTAAACACTGATGGGGATGTTAAATTCAGGGTAAAGAAATTAAGTGTACTTGACCCAATTAGATAAAACGCGAGAAACTTTGTTGGCAAAAAAGTTAAAACATGACTAACACAAGAATGAAATAATTTTGGTCCATTTGCTACTCTCATTTATGATATTTACACTTAATAAACTATGTTGGATTCTCAAGATATAACTTTAAGAAAATGATGAAATTCTCCCCACATCAGTTGACTGCATATCATCATCCTCCAGGAGGGTGATGTTACATAGGATTAGATTCACAATCATAAATTAGATTCCTTGAAAATGATAACAAGTGGGTAATGAGCATTTACTATGTGCCCTGACACTCTGCTTAGGCTGTTTATCCATAATTTCATTTAATCCTCAATAATATCTATGAAATAAATGCTTTTCAGAAAGGGAAAACAAGGCATTTTGTCAACGTTTATGCTGCTAACAAGTGTAGGAACAAGACACCCCTGGCAACTTACTTCTGCCTTTTGTTACCAATATGGCTGCTTCCTTCCTTCTTTGTTGATGCTCTTTATTGTTGCAGATTTTCATGTAACAAAAATATGGAGGCTGTAGAGCCTTTGGACTTGTTTTTTTTTCCAGGCAATGCCAGTGGTAAGTCAATCTGAACACCAAACCATTACATTCCCTAAATTCCACCTTTATCACACATGGCTCTCAGGCAGACAATAAAAAAGTTTTCTCTGGCACTACTTCTCTAACTGAAAACGTGCTGTACCTTTCTGCTCGGGTTCCCTGTGCCCACTCAGTTTAGAACACCTACATGTACTTTTTAATATTAAAATATAAGGAAAATGAAACATTTCTCTACAGTAATTTATTTCCAGCATGAGATGAACATTACCATTCGATTGCTTAGATTGAAGCTCCGCAACATAGTAGAGCCTGTGACAGAGAGCCACCATTTGCAAGATTTACATGGCACAGGAAGTGCTATGTCTTGAATTACATTGCAAGTGATTTTTATTTGGGAGATTACTTCAGTTAGATAATGTAAGAATAAAAGACTAAATACGTTTTTTAATTGGAAGTATACTGAAATTATGATTTCTGACCTGGATCTGTTGCTGGAGCAAATTGATTTTGTGTTGTTGTTGCAGAAGCTGCTGCTGTTGTCTTGCAATCTGTGGAGAAATTGCACATGAGAAATTGAAAAGTATATTGTAGTCCCAGGGGGAAATTACCAATGTTCTGTTTCTCAAACTTTGATTTGACACTGATTAAGATGATGAAAATAGATGTGTCTGTGATTCTAAATTATTAGCAATTCATCCTTAAGTAGGGTCAAGCAAGATATTTAGTCTTCAGGAAAAGTTATGTTTCTTTTGGCCTACAATGAATTAAGCCCGAAAGAAATGTCAGAGCTTCAAAAATCCTTCTTCCTGATGATATATAAAGAAGGTACTGCCTCTGACATTTTCAGCCCTTTTCTATAACAGGAAGAGTGTTGCATAAACAAGAGGTTGTTTTAAATGAAGCGTTCAGAGTAAGGGAAAGTATTGTAAGATATTGTATTCCTTTGTAAAGTTTGGGAATTTTTTGGTTTTTGGTAAATACTGTTCTCATTTCTGCCTCCCACAAACCCCGAACCAACAACTCAACACACTTCATTCTGGTTTCTGCTCTTTTTCTCTACTAAAATGATTCTTCAGAAGATCATTATCATTTCCATTTATCTAATTCTGAAGTGAATTAGACTTTCAGTCCTCATCTTTTGACCTTTTATCAGATTCAACACTCAAATACTTTCCCTTAATCCTGAACTTTCTTCTCTGGCCTCTATAACATTACCCTTTCCTGATTTTGTTTCTACCTTTCATGTCTATTATTTTTCAATTACCTTCAATGGTTATATAATCAGTCAATAAATGTTGTGATTCTTGGCCAACCATGGTGGCCCACACCTGTAATCACAGTACTTTGGGAGGCTGAGGCAGGAGGACTGCTTTAGCCTAGGAGTTCAAGACCAACCTAGGGAACATAGCAAGACCTCATCTCTACAAAAAAAAAAATTAAAAAATTAGCCAGGCATGGTAGCACATGTCTGTAGTCCCAGTTACTCAAGATGCTGAGGCAGGAGGATCACCTGAGCCCAGGGAGTCAAGGCTGCAGTGAGCTGTGATTGTGCCACCTAGGCTGTGTTCAGCCTGGGTGACAGAGACCCCAACTCAAAAGACTAACTAAATAAATAAATAAATTGTAATTCTCTAAGGCTCAATTTTAGACACTATTCTTTTCCTTCTATACTAACTTCCATATGTATGCCAAGTGCTTCTAAACTTGTTTCTCTAGCCTAGACCTTTATTTTAAGCTTCAGACCCATTTATCAAAAGACTTATTCAAAGATATTTCAAATTCAGAAGTCTAAAACAAAATTTGAAATTTAACCCTGCATATAGTCATCTTAAGTACTTTCTAATCTAGAGATAGGCACAATTGCCCCCAATTTATTGAGCCCGTAACTATGAGTTCTATATTTGCTTAATGCTCTATCTCATGATATGACCTTATATTCATTACTTTTTTATTAACATCTTTCTACCTCCTAGGGTGAGGTTCATAAATTTAGTGAAGGTTGAGATTATGTATATTTTTGCTTGCTATTTGCATGTTGCCTGGTATAAAAGAGATACCAAATGAGTACCTGATAGGGATACATGAATGAACAGATGATAATAACATTTTAAATACTTCATTACATTATATAGGGTAGAAGACCTTCTCATGAGGATGTAACTTCTAATATATTGAAACTTATCATTGTCTTATAAAAAAGTTCTAGATATTATCCCCATCAAGTTATAGTCATTATAATTTTCAATGAATATATCCTTTAACCTCTGTATCAAAAAGTATAAAATTCAGGAAAAATTGATACATTACTACAAATAAAAGTAAAAAACCCATATGATAGGAAAGGGTCTACAACACAATGAATTTTTTTATTTCCTTTATGGATATTGATACAATTATGATTATTTTAATACTTTCACGTTACCTTTGGACTATGGTAAAAAATAAAGTAGGAAAGGAGATGGTAGAAAAAGGAAGATTACTCTTCATTAAGTCTTGTTCTTTCTTCCCACATATCAATATTTCAATTGAAATCTAAATCCTTCTAACAGAATTTTAAGACTATGTCAAGAACCTGAATACTTTGTACCCCCTGCACTTTCTCTGTTTTTAACCACTGTGCCTCTTGCCTAGATTGTTGTAACAGTCTCCATTTGCTCTTTGCGCTTTTTGTCCCTGCTCTCTACACTTTTATAGACCAGCATCCAGAGACATACTTTTAAAATATAAGTTGTGTCATGCTATTCATCTTTTCAAAAATCTTCTGTATCACTCAGAATAAAAGCCAGTGTCCATATAGTGCCTGCAAGGCCCTATATAATTTGGCTTCCTGCTACCTCTCTGATTTCATCTCCTCTCTCTTTCCCCCGGCACTCCTCTCCTGCTACACTGCATTCCTAACTGCCTTTTGTACATACCAAGGATGCCCCTACTCCCAAAGATACTGCTCCCTCTGGGCCTCTGTACTTGCTTCTTATCCATCTGGAACATTCTTTGACTAGACAGCCCCATGGTCACTCTCACCTCCTACAAGTCTGCTCAAATGTCACTCAGTCCATGTCTTCCCTAAGCATGCATTTTAAGAGAATATATCCTGATACCCTCATCCCCAATTTCTTACATTATTTTAGTTTCCTGGTTTATTTATTGTCTATTTCTTTTACCTAGACTTCAATACATGAGAGATTTTTATATTTTATTCTTCCACTATACCCATAGTAACTAGAATAGAACCTGGCATCAAATTGGTGCTCAATAGGTATCTGCTAATAGATGAATATAAAATGGAGCTCAGAATCTGATAGAAAAGCTCATCAGTAAAAGGTCCATGAGCATTTGTAAGGACTGTAATAGAAGTATTTGAGTGCATAGAATAGGGACATCCTATACTAAGTAGAGAGTGCTGGGAGAAGTGTTAGAAAAGGACTTTGCAAGAGAAGATAAACTTGACCTGACTTTTAAGGAATAAGTATTAAATGTCCTTCATGAAAATATCAGACCACAGAGTGGTGCCTCTGCATGCCAGTTCAATATGGCAGAGGAGAGCTAGGAAAGTCAAATGGGCTCTAGAAAACTGACCTGTAGCTACCATCACAGATCTTCCCTCCCGCCATGAAGGCAGCATTATGGGACATCTTTCCAACACAGGAGAAAATTTCTGGAAGAAATCAAGAGCTTCTAAAGTTCCAAAAGGAATGTCAGAGGCCTTAGGAAAGTAGTAGAATCAAAGGATTCCAGAATCACTTGATGATATTCAGGGATGAGCCAGAATGTGAAAGAGAAAGAAAAGAAACTATTTTTCCATAAGTTGCTTACATTTTTCAGGACAAGTATGCCCTCAGATCCACCAAAGTAAGCAGGGATTCTCTACAAAGAAATGTCCCCATCTGAGCTACAATTTCATAAACTCCTAGGATTCTCTGAAATTCAGGTGTTTAACAATTGAGAGAGTTAAGACAAGAGTGGTGTTTTTTAATACCATCACAGGCAAGCATTCTGAACCCTTTCATTATAGAGGTAAAGCAAGAAGAATATGGGTTGTATCCAGTAACAGGCCAAATCATCTTTAAGGAAAATGATGAGTCATTTCAATAAAAGTAAAAATACCAGCTTTCAAGCAGAGATAAACCATCAAGTAGAGAAGAGTAAAATGAAAATAGAAAAAGTAAGGGTGGAGGGTGCTCCTCAAACATAATCTGAGTATTTCTTCATCTGTTTTAGTTCTACTAGTTTATACATTGAAAACTGTTTAGCTTTGCAGGGATGTGTAGACATGCAAATACTGTTGATTATAAAGTGGCTGTCTTCCACTTGGGATGGTGAATAGACTGTGCCTAAAACATGAGATGGTAAAGGAACTTAGCCACGAGAAAGAGATTCCATGCTTATATCAAAGCAGGCCCTATAACATCCTCTATCTAACCTTCCCTTTACTACTCATGTCTTTAAGTTCATAGGCATGGCCTCCATTTTCCTACTACATATTTACCAGTTCTTACTGTCTCATTTCTGCTATTAAAACTCCATACAAGCCTCACTCTTCAAGGTCAACAATGAGATTCTAGGTGACAAATCTAGATTCGATTTGATATTAAAATGCTATTTTTCTATAGCATTTAACATTGTCACTGATTACTTCTTCTTCTCTTTTATTTTTATTTTTATTTTTGAGTCAGAGTCTCACTCTGTGGCCCAGGCTGGAGAGCAGTGGAATGTTCACGGCCACCCAGCATCGACCTGCTGGGCTCAGGCAATCCTTCCATCTCAGCCTTCCAAGTAGCCAGAACTTCAGGTATACACTACTACACCTGGCTAATTTTTTGATATATTGTAGAGATGAGGTCTCACCAAGTTGCCCAGGCTGGTCAAGAATCCCTGGGCTCAGGCAATCCTCTTGCCTCGGTCTCCCAAAGTACTGGGATTACAGGCTTGAGCCATCACACCTGGCCTGATTACTTCTTAAAATCTCCATTTTCTCTTGCTTCCTATGACACTGCACCCCTGGCCTCACTTCTGTATCTGATCACTTCTGCATATGTTCATTTTTCTCCCTCTGCCAGTTGTATGCCAGTATCTTTCAAAGAGCTACCCTTAGCTCCTTTCCACTTTCTTGTGCTATCACCACCCTATCATACCTCTGCATAAAATACCTTGGCCCCAGATATTAATATGGCTGCCTTTTGTATGTCATTAAGATTGGAGTTCAACTGACACAGGTTTGGAAAGTTTCATCCAACCATTCAATCTAAGAAACCCTGCCTTGCCACATCAGTCAGTACAGTATTCATCATATTATTCTCTTTACATTTCTTCATCATTATCTGATATTATTTTGTTAATTTATCTGTTCCTTTGTTAATCATCTCTCTCTTTAGAATTTAGGGGCTTTGTTACTCTGATTAATTGAGATAGTCTCAACAATTAGTACTGTGCCTGGCACAAAAGAAGTACTCAATTACTATTCCTCAAATAAATGAATGAATGTTTCCTACTCCAGTGATTTAAACTATCATCTCTATGTAGATAACCTAAAAAATTTAGCACAGTCCTATCTTCCCAAGGACTGATTGGTATTTATAGCTGTCTTTCACATACCTCAAATTGGACAACCTTACAGAAACTCTAATTCAACATAATAAAACCACCTTCTTTCCCAAATTTCCCCTTCTGACTTTCCCTACTTCAGGTGATGGCATTCATATTGTCCCTGTTACCCATGCTTAATACATTTTCTCTTTCTTTTGTCCACTCAAAAAATTCTACTAACCATCACTCTTCCACCTGTTTACTCCTTTCTTCTCTTTGTCCATGGTTGTTTCCATGACTAGTTTAGATTCTCAATGTTTTTAAATTGTTGTAACAGTCTCCTAACTGAACTTTTTGCCCCTTAATTGAAAATTCACTTTACTTGTTGAATCCCATCTATTCTTCAAAACATATCTCAAATGTCACCTCTCTAATGAATTCTTTCAATGTTCCTTGCTAGAAATATTCTCTTGACTCTACATGTTTTTTTTAAGTACTCCTCTCTTGACCTATCAATTTACCTTGATTATAATTACTTCTATGCTATTTACCACCAAAGTGATTAATATGCTTCTTAAATGTGAGGTCTCTCTCTCTCTCTCTCCCTCTCTCTCAACCCCTCGCTCTCAATCTCTGTATGTGTGTGTGTTTGTCATTTTATTTGTTAATTGAGGAGGAAGGAGGTACTCTTACTTATCTATGTGTGCCTAAGACAGTGACCCATAAGCAGCAGGCAAAGCAATGTCTGAGGAATTTGCTTGCATCTCTAGCTCTTACCTGTTCTTGTTGCTGTTTGGCCAGTTCCATTTGCTGGCGCTGTTTCTCAATCTGAGATGCAGCTAGCTTCTTCTGCTCATCGTGGGCAGCCAGTAGCTGCTCTCGCAGACTAGTCAGCTGATTGATCATACCCATAAGTTGCCTCTCTTTCTCAGCTAGGCTCTCAGGAGTCCCTGAAAATAATATGATGATAAAACAGAAAAGAAAAGACAAATGAGAAGAAGGTGATGTTTCAATAACAATGCCTCTGTTGGATAGAGAACAAGTTCGAATATAAGATTTAAAACATAAAAATATTACCTACCTTCTGTTAGATTTTCACTCAACAGTAAAAAGTGGTAGCCATTTACCCATTACAAAATACCACAATGAACCTGACACTGTGGCACAATAGATTACACACTGGACTTCTAGATAAAATACAGAATGAGCAAATATTTAAAAAATTTTTATGATCAGTAATAATCTATATTCTCTTTTATTTTATTTTACAAGTACATAAAAATTGGTGACAAAACATCTATTATTTTTACTTTTCTGTGCTGGGGCCTGCTTAAAAAAAAAATGTCTAAGGCACAATTATTGGCCCTAAGTATAGTAGCTTTCATCAAATTAAAGAAACAAGACAAAGACATGAGCCGGGCTCGGTGGCTCAGCCTGTAATCCCACGCCTTGGGAGGCTGAGGTGAGTGGATTGCCTGAGCTCGCGGGTTCGAGACCCGCCTGGGCAAGCGAGACCTCATCTCTACAATAAGTCTAAAAAATTAGCCAGGCATGGTAGCGCGTGCCTGTAGTTCCAGCTACTTGGAAGGCTGAGGCAGAAGGATCACTGGAGCCCAGCAGGTCGAGGCTGCGGTGGCCGGGAGCGGCCACTGCACTCCAGTCTGGGGGACAGAGTGACACTCCAACTCAAAAAAAAAAAAAAAAAAAAAAGACAAAGACATGAAAAGTTAATAGTCATAATTATTAAGAAATCAAGGCATTAGTATTAGTAAAATGATTCTTTCTTCCTTTAAAAAGAAGCTTGAAGATTCAGGACTAAAGAACTCTATTGTTAAAAGAAGAGAAAAATCTAGTCAATCAAGTTTTAGATTATATTCCCATATGCCACTCAGAATCTATCTTCAAAAATAAAATGTAGCTAGCTGAGCAAATATTCAAGTTTGAGAACACAAATACAGACTCATGAAATAATGAAATGTGGTTGGCAATCTGATATTACATTATTGTCACCTACAATTATCCATAAGTCCAAGATCTGGAGAAGTCATGGTAGTCATCAAAATAATTAGTACGTTCAAGATATTGACATGCCAATAAATCTTCTTAGATTAAAATACTTATTTGATGTAAGGAAAATGTGTGCTATTCACTGAAACAGAAACAATATCACTTTTAATTGTTCTTTTAAAACTCACAAGATAGACAAGACCCCTATCGTAAAGTACTAACAGTAGGAGAGAACACCCTCCTTAATTACAATTTTCACTTCAATCATATGACACCAAGCACCATTTTAATAATGCATTTGCCACCTGTATACATAATTAGATAGAAGGATCTGTTATAACTCAGTCACCCTTCTTAACCCCACTGCATTTCTCCTACCAATTTATACTGAAAAAGCATGTGCTTTTTTAGGAAGAAGTAGCTATAGTTAGTGGCTTATAATTTGCATGTGCCCATTTGGAAGAGAAATAAAGTTTCTAATGTATTTTACATATAGGCTAGAGAACAAATATCCAGAAAAGAAACTGTATGAATATAAGACAATAACCACTCTTTATAGTCTTTCTCATTGTCAGTACCTAACCTTATTCAGGGGAGATGGTCATAAAGTGCTGCTAATAATTTAAAATACCTCAGATATTTGGGTTCCATCAGAACAGAAGAACATTTACTCTAAGAATAATAGCTATATGACTATTGTATCCTAATATTAAATAATCTAAATATGTCATGGGAAGATTTTCTTAATAAAAAATATTCATATGATAGCAATATGAAAGCATCTTCCTACATTGTTAGTGGAAAGGTAAACTGCTACAACATTTCAAGGAATATACATGGGGAACAGTAATAGACATCACATCTTGGAATGCTCCAAGGGGAGCATAACTTTCAAGGAGTAATTGCATTTTCAGAAATCTAGCCCAAGAAAACCAGAAGAAATATAAGTAAATATTAATATTGTTTTATAGAAAATACTAGAAACAATATAAATGTAAAATGGAAATAATCAAGAAATTATGAGTCATCCATACAGTATTTTGCGGCCATAAAAATATTTTTTACAAAGTTTAATAATATATTTGGAATCTTATTCATGATATAAAGCTAGGTATAAACAGTTGGAGAAATAAAACATTTGTACACTCACATCAATGCATGCACATATCTATATTCATAGAAAAAAATGCAAAGCAAATTTACCTACATATTAATGGTGGCTATTTCTAGGTAGTAGGATTATAAGTCATGTTAATTTTTCTTCATATCTTAGTATTTAGCAATTTTTCAACAAGAATATCATTACTATTCTTTACATAATCAAAAAAGTATTTCATCTCAATATGTAGAAGCATAGTTTAAAAGCTTAAGCAAATCCACACATACTCAAGCCCCACAGCCTTGCAGAACCCACTTAAATTTGCTCTATGTATACTGGAGTTTTGCATCCAGTGAATACTGTATTTTTTATGTGTGTTTGGTTGAAAAAATCTGCATATAAGTGGACCTGTGGAGTTCAAATCCTTATTCTTCAAGGTCAACTATAGATTATTTATTGATAAGTAATACATCTTTTTGGCATTCAGTATTTGAAAGATTCACAAAATTATTTTGTCTTCACTCAGCTATAGAGACATAAATAAGATTTATTTCAAATTTAAAACAAAATGTCTAATTTTATAGTCCATATCCATTCAAATTTTTTGAGTCTTTAGCTCACCTTGCTGCATTTTGAGCCTTCTCACATGAAGGCTCAAATTCACACAACCCCATTCTGTTTCAACTCCTACTTAGCTAACATTTTCTTCTTAGTCTGTTTCACTGATTCCTCCTCTTATGCCACTCATAAATGTTCACATTCTTCCCAGTTCCATTCTTTGCCTTTTCCTGGCCTTGAACTAATGAACATACTTCAACTCCTAAACTCTATATTTCAACAATTCTAAGACATATACTTTGTATATTTTAACCTTTTGAGTTTTACAAAGTATACTGTCTTACAGTCAATAAAATAATAAACTACGTGCCAACCCTGAGATTGTCTCCAAGCCCTAGTAAACTATTTCTACATGCAGAATGGGTATTTCTGAGTATATGTTTTAGTCATAAAAGTCAACACGTGGAACTAACCATTTTAATACAACTTTCAAAGCATTATAACCAAATCAAAATTCTAATATTAACATCAGCCTCAATTCTCTTCCAACTACCCATCCCTGTATTGATTAACCAACAGATCATAGTAAATTTTCCCCAAGATAGCTTTGTTTTCCTTTAATTTTAACTTATCAAAATTATTTATCAATATTATTATATTCACATGAGTAAATGCTAATTATAAAGGTATATAGTAAACTCCTCCCAATACTGTCCCTTCAAAGGTAACCACTATTATTATTTTCCTGGGTATCTTATTATTGTTAATGCAAATTTAAACATATATCAGAATATTTCTGTATTAGTTTGCCAGGGCTGCCATAACAAAATACCACAGACTGGGTAGTTGAAACAAAAGAAATGTATTGTCTCACAGTTCTGGAGAATAAAAGTCTAAGATTAAGTTGTTGGCAGGATTGGTTTCTTTTGAGGATCATGGGGGAAGGTTCTGATCCAAGCCTTTCTCTTCAACTTGTAGATGGTCAGCTTATCCATGTGTCATTACATCACCTTCCTATGAACATGTCCATGTCTACATTTTCTCTTCTTATAAGAATGCCAGTCATCTTGGATTGGGGCCCACCATAATGACTTCATTTTAATTTAATTGCCATCATAAAGACCCTGCCTCCATATAGGTTCACATTCTGATGTTCTAGGTATCAGGACTTCAACATATGAATTGAGGGAGAGGAAGTAGAGGAAGCTGGACAGTTTGACCCATAACAATTTCTTTTACACAAATGTAATATAATATAAATAGGGAGAGTTCTTTTTCTAGCCTCCCTTCTCCATCTTCACTGCCATTCTTCATCATCGTTTTCATGAATTGTAGCAAACATTTTTAATAGTTTTTTTTTAATTGTACAGACATGGCCTCACTATGTTGCCCAGGCTGGTCTTAAACTCCTGGCCTCGAGCAATTCTCCTGCCTCAGCCTCCCAAAGTGCTAGTATTATAGGTGTGAACCACTGCACCTAGCAAGAATTTTTTAAAAGAACTTCCTGTCAGAAATTTTTTCTCTACAAGTCTATTCTCTAAACTGGTACCAGAATTCTCTTCCTAGGAAAGAAATCTAGTCATGTCATGTCCCCTTTTAAAGACCTTCACTTCTTCCAAATTGGCTTCAGAATAAAATGTCAAATTCTTAAAAATGAATGAGGTTCTTCAAAATATTACCTAACCTTCCCACTTCTTTTGTGCATGCTAAGTTCTAACCACACTGAATTTCCTACCATTAATCCTGTCCCCGGCACCCACAAATGCCTTCTTTCATAAGTGCCTTGCCCAGGCCATTCTTTCTCTAAACATTCATTCTTCATGTTCCAGCTCATGTATCTTGTTTCTAGCAGCTCTTTTCTTGATTTCCACTGATAGCAATTGTTTCCTTCTTTGAGAATCGACACATAAAATGTCTTTATTATAATATTTAATCATTGTATTATATTAGCTTATGTTCACATTTCCCCCCAAAGTCAGGAGAGACAGCTATGATAGCAGTAATTATAAATTATCAACTTTTATATCATCATTACCTGCAATAGGTAATGGTAAATTGCATATGCCTGGGATAGAGCAAATCATCTAATATTGCTTAATGAATAACACCAAGAATAAAGCCCCTTCCCTTTATATCACTCCCAGGTTTAGGCATGCATAGGAATTCTAGTTTTGGCCTAAGAGAGTAGAGCCAAAGGACTTGAGCTTTTGCAAAAGAAATCTGCCCTATTTTAATGAAAGTACCAAACCTAAGATGAAAGAGTAAGTCCCAGGGTTTCATCTCTAAATTATCATGTGCTTCATAGAAATCTCCAAGTGGTTGGAGAGGGCTTATATGTGGTCTGTGAATGCTGAAAAAACTAGTAAGAGTCACAAAACATTCTAGACTTTAAGAAAGCAAAACAAATAAACAAACAAAAACAAACAACAAAAACAAACTCGATCCTTGGAAAACCCCAGAGGATTCCCCCCAAGAAAGAAGAACCACTGTTTATTCATCAAGATTCAGATTTTTAAGAGTCATATATGATATATAATCATATAACACCATGGAGATGCAATCATGTATGTATGAACTCGTTCCATCTGACTCAGATAGCTAATAGTGTGAGTTCATTTGTGTGGATGTGTGTGTGAGAGAGACTAACAGTAATTTATTTTAATATTCCAGTTATTTGCACTCTTGTGTGCTTTTCCATGTTTATCCCTTCTTCTATCATTTTAGAACGAAAAAATTACTGAAGAGATAAAAATATTGTTTCAGTCTTCCTCCTGCCTAATAACTATAGTCAAGGTAGTCACTTATACTTCTGTGGCTTCCACAGAAGCAGCACAGGTCAGAACATTCCTTAACATAATGTGCCAGAAGTCATAAGGGTAGAGAAGCAGTTTCAGTCACCATCATCTCAGTAAGATACACTATCATCCATATATTGCTTAGCCAAAATCCATGTGTTCTTCATTTGTCTGTCTGCCTCACTATCCCTATATAACTCATTGGAAATATATAAACCCTTGAACATAATATCAATCAGTTCATGTATTTTCAATTCCACTACTACTCATTAATTCAGGCTACCATCATCTCCTACCTTGACTACCATGGTAGTTTTCTAACCATTTTACCTATTTCCACTTCTTCCCTTACTAAAACCTATTCTCCAAACACATGTTCAGAGTGGTCTTCTTAGAAAAGTAAATGAACCGGGCTCGGTGGCTCAGCCTGTAATCCCGCGCCTTGGGAGGCTGAGGTGAGTGGATTGCCTGAGCCCACGGGTTCGAGACCCGCCTGGGCAGGCGAGACCTCATCTCTACAAATAAATCAAAAAATTAGCCGGGCGTGGTAGCGCGCGCCTGTAGTTCCGGCTACTCGGAAGGCTGAGGCAGAAGGATCGCCGGAGCCCAGCAAGTCGAGGCTGCGGTGGTCGGAAGTGGCCACTGCACTCCAGTCTGGGCAATGGAGTGAGACACCAACTCAAAAAAAAAAAAAAGAAAAGTAAATGAAATCATATCACATATCTGTATAAACCATTTCAGAGCTTTATTCTGCACATGGAATAAAATACAAGGTCTGACAATTAAGTTCACAAACTTACCATCATGTGCTTATGTTGGCAGCACTGTACAAACAACTTGGTAAGGTTTCATAACCTTGGTATATCGTGTCTCACAGCTGTTTTGTGCTAACATGTGGCAGTGTCTTGCTTAGTGGCATTCATTATTGTTGCGTTTTTGTGTGCCATCGCAAGAATGTTGGGGCTTGAATTAGAGCAATGAACAAACAAATTTCTTGTTAAACTTAGCAAAAGTGGAAGTGAAATCAGGGACATGTTAGTCCAAGTTTAAGGGGAAAGTACCATGAAGAAAACAGCAGTGTACAAATGGATTAAACATTTTTTTGAGGGAAGAGAAGGCATCACTGATGAAGAGAGATTACGACGTTCAGTAATAAGCAGAACCAGCAAATATATTGCAAAAATTAATCAAATTGTGTGCCAAAATCATTGGCTGACTGTGAGAAACATAACAGACCAAATAAACATTGATAGAGAAACAGTTAGGAAACTCTTAACTGAAAATCTTGGCATGAGAAAGGTGTGTGCAAAAATGGTCCTAAAGGAGTTCCTGCATCATAACAATGCACTACCTTACACAGCACTGTCTATGAGGGAGTTTTTAGCCAGCAAACAAATAACTGTATTGGAACACCCTCACTACTCACCTAATCTGGTTCCTAATGACATTTTCTTTACCCAAAGATAAAGAAAATATTGAAAGGAAGACATTTTTATGACTTTCAGGATATCAGGGGTAATACAATGACAGGACTGATGGCTATTCCAGAAAGAGTTCGAAAATTCCTTTGAAAGATAGACTAGACACTGGTGTCGGTGCATAGCTTCCCAAGGGGAGTACTTTGAAGGTAGCTATAGTGTAATTCAGCAATAAGGTAGGTAGCACTCTTTCTAGGATGAGTTTGCATACCTAATTGTCAGACCTTTGTAAATCGCCTAGAAAGCCCTGTATGGTGTGGCCATTGCCTTCTTCCCTGGCATCATCTCTTCCCATTTTCTCTTTGTCAATATGCTTCCCTGAGTTCCTTTAATACCAGTATATAAAATTGCTTCCACCATAGTGCTTTTGAATATCAATGGTTTCTCTTGGAAAATTCTTCCCCAACATCATGGTTTCTCAGCTTCAGCATTGCTGACATTTTGGGCCAGGCAATTAATTTTGTAGGGAGCTGTCTTATGTAGCATCTCTGGCCTCTATCCTCTTCTAGACATAGGTAGGATTCCTCCACCCCCAGTTATAATATCAAAAAGTGTCTCCAGACATTGCCAAATTTCTCCTGACAGAACAAAATAATCCTCTATTGAGAACTACTTCAAATGACTCGCTTTTTCCCCCCACTCATTCAGGATATATTCACAGGGAACTTCCTTACACTATTCTAAGTGTTATAGACACTACAAGTATAAGTCAGAGGAAAATATCTGCCTTCATAGAGTTTTAATTTAAGTGAAAGTGATAATAAATAAATACAGTCAGATCCATCCAAGATAGTAACTTAAAGGCCAGCTCCTCAGAAGGCCTTCCCCTGATCACTGCAATGATAAAAGCTTCCAAACTTCACTTTGTATCATATAACCCAATTGTTATATTGTTCTTAGTACTTAGCATTATATGCTGTATTATTATTCATATAGTTATTTATTGTATCTCTCAGTAAAGTATAAGCTTCATGATAGGAAACTAATTTGTTTTGTTCAATACTATATTCCCAGCATCTACAAACTAATGCCTAACACATAGTGGGTCCCTGCTAACCACTTGTTGAATGAATAAAATAAACTTAACAAGGTCCTTGATTAGCTGATACATTACAATTTTATGCATAAGGATAACTCTCATCAGGATTACTTGAATTAAAGATGATCTCAAAAACATTGAAATAGAAAGAAAAACTACATGGAAATTTATAACTCCCCATTATTATTTTACTTCACTCAAAGGAAATGGATACATGGCTTGTTATCAAACCATCAAAATCAAAGTAAACCATTGGGAGCTGTTGTCCAAATTAAGAAAAAAATAAAGTAAGCTCGCTCAAGAAGCAAAAAGTCCTAGAATTTTAGGCCGAAAAGTAAACTAGAGATCATGTTTTTTCCCTCAAAAAAATTACCAGAAATTTAATTCTTTGTTTGAAAGCAATAATCTTTGCCAGAATTTCTGGTTTATTTATTTTATTATTTGTGTTCCTTAGACTATTAGTGTTACAATTTGAACAGGACTTTATTGATTTAATTTTTTTTTTTTTTTGAGTTGGAGTCTCACTCTGTCGCCCAGACTGGAGTGCAGTGACTGCTCCCGGCCGCTGGATCCTTCCGCCTCAGCCTTCCGAGTAGCCGGAATTACAGGCACGCGCTACCATGCCCAGTTGATTTTTTGATTTATGGTAGAGATGAGGTCTCTCCAAGTTGCCCAGGCGGGTCTCGAACCCGTGGGCTCAGGCAATCCACTCACCTCAGCCTCCCAAAGCGCGGGATTACGGGCTGAGCCACCTAGCCCGGCTTGATTTAATTTTTTAATGGAAATGTTGTTTTCAACTGCTGTTCCATTTGCATCTAAAAATCTCTAACTGTGTTGCCTTTTAATATTCTGTCTGATGTAGGGCTACAATTATAAGCTGTATAGCAGCAGTCCCCAACCTTTTCGGCATTGGGGACTGGTTTCAAGGAAGACAATTTTTCCATAATGGGGAGGGGAGGGATGGTTTGGGGATGATTCAATTGCATTACATTCTGCACTTTATTTATATTATCATTACATTGTAATGTATAATGAAATAATTGTTATGAAACTTATTTTAATAAGTCTGCAAACTATTGATTCATTACGGTCTCTGTTCAGTCAAACCTCGCTGATAATGTTAATATGTATTTGTACCCACTCCCCAGTGGCTAACAACACCACCTCAGCTCCACCTCAGTTCATCAGGCATTAGATTCTTATATGGTGCAAACAACCTAGATCCCTCACATGCACAGATCACAATAGGGTATGTGCCCCTATGAGAATCGAATGCTGCTGCTGACCTGACAAAAGGCAGAGCTCAGACAGTAATGCAAGTGATGAGGGGTGGCTGTAAACACAGATGCAGCGTCTCTCGCCCACCCAACACTCACCTCCTGCTGTGCAGCCCAGTTCCTAACAGGACACAGACCAGGTATCGGTCCATGGCCCCAGGGGTTGGGGACCCCTGTTCTAGAGGGCAGGAATCTGTCTACTAAATACTAATGATATTTGTTTCCATTTTGTGTCCAGAGTTAGCACACAGGAAAACAGATAACCTTTGTAGAATAAACTGGAAACAGTAAATAAAAACTACCTCCATTTATTCTAAATTAATAACTTAAGTCTCTTTTGGCAGCACTATTATCCAACAAGAGAGAAAATGCAGACCCCTCATCAAAAGGGATAAATAAAAATGGCAGTATTCCAGTTCTTAAAAGGAGTATTTATTGTTAGGTTATCCAACATGCAAACATCTATTAATTGATCCTTTTCATTAAGAAAGAATTTAATCAAACTTTGATAAATATTAGCTACATATTTTTTACTGCAACCCAGACATCCCTCAGAAGCTGTAATCACTTAACATTATATAAGGAGTATTCTAGTTTATGACATAAGAGTATAAATTAATTGATATCCTCTCGTATACTGCTAAGTATTCTTATCTTTCAAAAATATGTATTTATGATTCCTTTTGACAAAAAAGTGTTGTTGTTTTTGTTTCAGTATCCTAAGGGTCTTAGCTTGGATTTAAATATGTCTAATATAGAAAACTCTCCATGTAAAGAGTGACTGTCATTAGAATGATATGAAATACTTGACAAATAGCTATAGTCTTCAGGACTGTTGCCACATAGTTGGAAATTTGTTTCTGGGATATTATAAAAAAAAATGTGCATTATCTGAAAGCAAGGGTTATTCTTTTACCTTTTTAAAAAAAGCATGTTTTAATAAAATATCATATTGCAAATTTTTAGCTTTTAATAAAGGTTGTAATTTTACGAATTTTTTCCAAGACTATTCCATCCATTTACTTACTGTTCTTAAAATATAAAAACCATTCTTTTAAAATAGCACATTAAATTTGATACATTTCTAATGTAGTCAATAACAGTAATCTCGAAACAAGTTATTTTTCATTTGCTGTTCATTCCTCAAATATTTACTGGGTACAGAACTATGAGCCAACAGAAAGTTAGGTAGTCTACAACAGGAAGGTCAATATGTAGCAAGACTAATAACACAAAACTGTGTATGTGTACTAGGGACAAATCTAAGGACAGAATATCCTGAGTGCAAATTTTACAGGTTCTTCATCCAGGTGTGGTGGTTCTGTTTTCAACTTTTAAAGGATTTTAGAGATCATCCAGTCCAAATTTACAGAAGACAGTCTACTAAACATTATGTAAAAAGCACAGGCTTTGAAGGCAGGCAGAAGTAAATTCAAATCTTGACTCTGCCATTACTAAAATATGTGGGTTTTAGATAATTAATCTTTCTGAGTCTCAATTGTGTTATACATGAACTTGGAATAAAAATGACTTTGTCACAATAATTTTTGAAAGAAGATAGATACAAAGTGCCTGTAGGAAGATGCTTAAAATGTGGCATATAATAAATAATCTGCAACTTTAAAAACTTTTAAAAAAATGAGTATATGAGGAAATAAACCATAAAAGGTAACCTGATCCCTACAAGTACTTGGAAGCATCTGTCCATATAACATCAAATTGCTTAGGGTACACCATGATTCCCCTAGTAAATGTTAGTACAAAACAGGAAAAGGTTTTAGTTAATTGCATTATCCATGATGTGGATAGTGTCTGAAGTCATATCATATCTACAAGAAAACAAATAATGTTTTTTATAATTATTTTAATTTTAGAATCTTTACACTTCTCAAGTACATACTTTTTAAATAAATGAATGCAATGTTAAATGAGAAAAATGTTAAACATTCTTTTTCAAATATAAAGGACAGAATAAATATGTAAGAGTTGAGTATTACACATTATGTTTAAAACACATATTACTAAGTATCTTAATAAGAACAAAGTATGTAAAACTTCCTCATTGGTGGACCTGACCATCAATATACAGATCAATTGAAATCCAGTGGCTGATCCAACTCTTTTCCCACCACTAGTTGTGTTTCTGCATTGGCATGAGGACTCTGGCATCCTGAGAGAGAGCAAGTCCCTAGTTTACAGAAAACATAATCATATTTTGCTTTTATAGACATTGCCAAACTTATTTTGAAAACTTATATTGTGTGCGCCAGCAGTCTTTCTTTAGTTCTTATGAAGTAGCTTTTACAAAAAGTGAAAACATTACTCATAAGCAACTACAGAGTAACTATAAAACAAGCTTAGTAGATTAAAAACATTAAACATTTACTTTATTTAGAAGTAAATGACTACATGTTATGTACCTTCCTTATGGCTGACTTGAATTGAACAAATTCCAGATCCAACAGTTCTCCCACAAAATAATCAACATTTCCAACCCCTTTGTAAAAATGTACACACATACATGTTTTAGGTTAATGTGCAAATGTAATAATCACAAGAGTACTCTTAGTAAACTGGTTTGCTAAGGTTCTTAAATTGTTATTGGATTTTAAAAGAATAGGTTTAAAACAACTTCCAAAGTGGCATAAATGCTTACATATTGAAATGCTGAAATATCAGTTTCTATGTATTAAATTTACAAAACTCCAAGGATCTCTTGCTAGTTTTTAAAAAAAATCTGAGATCTGATTCCTATTCTAAACTTGCTTATTTTCAAATCACCTAATGTTATCTTAAACAAAATTACCTCTTTCAAGCCACATACTGACTCTACCTATCTCTTTTATCTCATAATTTTACATGTTACATACGAGATTACTTACTTTAATCCACACATTGAATGTACACAGAATATGCCTTTAATTTATGAGCTCTTAGAGGCTATAGTATTGCTGAACAAATTATTTCCTTGAATCCCTTATTAGCAGTTGGAGAGGTGTCCAGTGTTTACCTTTATGTCACTTTTTTAGAAAAAAAAATTATAGCCTTCAAAAAGTGCCAATTTTTTTATTATAGCAAACGCAGCTGGCACTTTCCTTAAAAACGGGTTCAACACTTCGTGGGCCTAAAGTAATACTTTGTAACCAGGGTCAGAGGGTACCACCAGGGCTACCCAGGGGAGACAAACCAGGCTCTAAAAGATTCTTAAAAGAAGGCAAGTAGAGAAACCAATCTAGATTTTTCTGGGTGACCTGGACAGACAGCCTCCCCAAATTTGCTTTGCTTTTATAATCTTACCAAAATTAAAATAATTGAGGATATTTTGCATGCAGATATTTGTGTTATAATTCTACAAATAAATATTAAGTCAACAAAATACAAATTTTGCAATTACTTTGTTGAAAAACAAATGAGTTGCTTAGATTAGTTAAAGCTGCCATGGATCCCCAGATACTGTCCTCAGGTGAGGTGCCAATGCAATGACCTTCATTGTAATGGAATTTCATGCTAGCTGAAACAGTGTGTGACACTACTGGCTGCCAACTAAAGTGCAAGCACTGTTTCCCCCCGTCTCAGTAACTATGAGACCATAAAAGGTATTTCTTCACTTTTCACACCACCATTACTCAGTGTTTCTGCTATAGATAAGGGAAAAAGACCCTGTAAACTCGACAGTTACACTATCTGGATGATTAGAAAAGAAAAAAAACAAATAATTTCTTCAGGCAGCTAATCAGGTTATAGCATATATTGACTGCTGTTGGCAGAGCTTTTTAGTAAAACTGTTTTGTTCTGCAAAACTGGATCCAGGGTCCTTTTTCTGTGTTCGGTAGAGAATTGTTTCTAATATAACTTTAAAACCTAATTACTTCACATTTCCAAAGTACCGTAGCATAAAATGGTATAAATTCTAACAGGTAGAATAATCTAACATGAAAAATAATTTTATGCTCTAAGAAACAGATGACCTTTACTAACTCACATTGTTTCTAGAAAAATGAGATTGACTTTAAGTGGGTATGACAATATTTACTGATAGCTAAACTATCCAAATCAAATGCTATTGATTTTTCCTATTTAAAAAAGTTTATCATTTTTACTTTTTAAATATTAATGGTAAGAATCACTTCTGTAAACTTTTCTAAGCTGTGATTCTAAATATGTATCCAACTGCCCTGAAATTAACTCACTGATAGCAACTAAAGACCAGAATTTAAGAACTGAGCTCAGTCTTCATTTGATTATAGTCTGAAATATACAAAAAAGGGCACACACACCAATGCACACACTCATTCACTCACATATTTCCCGAAACTAATTAAAAATTAAATGAAAACTGGCTAGTGTAAATGGAGGAGAAAAGTTTCAAACTACAAGATTCCGTGAATACTTTAAGGGCTGTAAACATCCTAACATATGCAAAGGTTTTATTTAAAAACATTATTTAAAGTATTAACTCACATAATCATACAATAAATTAATATTTTCAACTTTTTAAAAAACCTCACACATATCCTTCCTTCCCCCCAACCAAAAACATTGTAGAAGTATGTAAGACTCACACCTTTATTTGCCTCATAAAAAATAGCTGCCAAAACAACTAAGCCATTGTTCTTGCCTAACTTCTGAAGTGGCATAAAAACTACATTCCTGGGTAGGACACAATCTTTGCGCCTGACCCCCCAAGAACCTTCAAGTCAAATTCATTTACCCCCAGAGGGCAATACACTATTGTATCCTCTCCACTTTCTAGCCACCTATGAACAATGGATAGTAATTGCAACTGTCATGGGCAGTCAGTAGGAAAAGTAACCCAGTGCTGTTTCCCTAGTTTACTGCCAAACCTGAGTTGAGCACCTAATAACCATGCCCTGAACAGAAGAAAGACCTACAGTTGCTTTTAAAATGCATCAGAAAACAGCTTTTTGAACAGAACCAGAGGACAATAACCAAACTTGTGCTGTGAATGTGAAGCTTAAAAAACTCAAAATTAAAGACAGAAACTTCTTTTGTGATTGTACTGTAGCTTTGCAAACGAACCCCCCAGGCAAGCCTGAAAGGACAGCTGAGCTTTCCTCTAAGCTTGTCATCACTGCTGTTGCTGCTTTTAAGTTTGACTTGTGAAGGAAAACGAGGGAGGGAATAAATGTTTGTCCTCCATTGGAATGAGATCACAAGGCATGGAAAAGGCGGCCTTCTCTGCTCCACTCGCAGTTGTTACCTAGGTCAATGGAGAATAAAGAACCTTGGAGAATACATCTTATGCCTCAGGTGCAAATGGGTTAAAATCCATCAAAATAATATAAAGGATGTGCTGCCTCTGAAAATGAAACTTCGCATTTCTCCTTAAATTTTGTCTTCAAGCCCTTTAAGTCGCATTAATTACTATTCATTTGAATTTAATTCCATTACTGATTTTGGTTACCGAATTTGTTGATTAGCATTCATTCATTCTCTCACCACACAGTCACAACCAATCATAACCTGAATATATGTCATTCCAAATGATCTGTATAAAAAAATGAAATATATAGCCAAATATTTACTGAAAACTTCCAAATATTCAGATATTAATATCATGTAGGTCAAACATTTGAGAAAATCTATGCTTTGCCTTTCTTCAAGATACACTGATAGAGTAGAGTCTTAAGAGAAACAGTTGCCTGTCTCATTGGGAGAACACTTGCACAGACACACATATGCAAAATAGTTATTTATGTACATATTTCTACATGTAGATAAATATAAATTTGATATTTTAAATATATTCAGCTTCTACCAAAAAGTATACAAAGTAATATATAACTAAATATTTTACACTGATGACTAAGTTTCTTGACTTTCTCAAAATTAATTCTACTTTTGAACTCAAAATCATAAGTGTCCTATTGGCAACCAATAGAAAACCGTAGATTTCTTAGTGTGTTTTGAGAAAATATACTTTTAAATTAATTGAAATGCTCATTTTCTTCTATTTTAACATGAGGAAATTATATCTTCTCCCATTGTTATTAGTAGGAGTTTATTAAAATATGATATCTATCTTCTGCAAACTATATAGATTTTTCTTAGTTGGATGTAATTACTGATTCAAATAAAACCAAAACAAAATGTTGTCCTTACTGGTACAAAACTATCTTTTATTATGCCCTCCCATTAATCATTTCTGATTTTAAATGTAGATTATGTACACACATACTTCATATATGTAGAATGTATAAAATCATCTTGGAAGGTGCAATTTTTATCCTCACCATAGTTGCATTCCTACTTACAATGTAAATCATTTAATTATTTAAAAAAAGATAAACACTAAAACCTGTTAAAAATATAGTGGGGTTATTCTGTTAAAAACAATTTACTCTATAAGGCACAAATAAAGAAAGAAAATAAGAACTCTGCTAAATTATTTTTCCAGATAGAAAGAAGAAACACCAAACACAAATAATGCATGAAGCAGAATGGGATAGGGCAGAAGTACTATATCACCATTCATATTCATAAATATCAACCTCATTTTGGTACAGTTTGGATTAAAATAATTACAACACATTACCTTTTATTTCGCCAAAGTTCCCTGATCCCATTGCAAGAAGCTTGTCTTTCCAGTCCTTTGAGAGTAGTTTTTCAATACTGGGGGTTTCTAAGTAAAGGAAAAAAAAAGTAAGCAAATCAACATGACTATCTTTACAACGGAGCTCATTAAAAGTCTATCTGCTAAAAATAAGGCCATCCCTATCCAGGCTCCAGTTCATAATGGCTTCATCAAAAAACTGATAACGGGGATGGAAAAAAAGAATGTGTTTTGTCACCTGCTGTTTCAAAATCATTAGCTTTCCCTCTTGTGGAACAAAGCCATACTAATTCTTTATGACAATGGGTGCATATAAACCTGCAGTTCATTGTTTTTCAATTTGGTGAACAAATTCTTGCTATAATGGATGCTTGTCAATTTTAGGGTGTTAGTCTGCAGTCAAAAAATAATTATGTTGATAAAATGCAGAATAAAAAAAGGCAAAGAATTAGCTCTTAAATCTGCTACATGTAATTATATCCCTCTGTGTGTTTACAATTACATCCACTTTATAATATGTGTTTAACATCGCGTGGTGGTAAGCACACTGTGGCAAGATTTGCCAGTACCACGAACGTTAAAAAAAAAAAAAAGTTAGTATAAATGAGGTTTTAAAAAGATTGCAAAATCTAGAGAAGTGAGAAATGCCTATAGTGGAAACCTATTATTTGCTTATTTCAGATTTGTATCACATTCTTTTAAAATGCCCTGCATTGAGACAGGGCACACACATTTTAGAGAACAAGGTTACACTTTAGTCTGGTATTTGTTTCTGTATATCACATGGTTTTTGACCTTTCCTTTTGTGTTGAATTTTAATGTATAAGTAAATATAAATGATAGTAAAAACTACCAAACATTAAACTCAGTTTCAAACAATATAATTGTATATTCTTGTCAGCATTTAGATGGGTACACAATTACAATGGCTTTCAATCCCACGATTAGCACTGCATTCAGTTAGAAAATGGAGTGTACTAAAAGATAAGTGTCCCAGTATGCTCCATCTAAATAACAATACCCACATTTATTATCTAGATCTAAGACACTGCTATTCTGCCATTCTCCACATTGGTGTTTATGTGTATTTGTATTTGTTCAGGCATTTGTTTACCCCCTACTAGCCTCATAAAGGGAGTACATGTTAACTTATCAAAGGAACCTTTTGGCCTAGAAATCATAAAATTATTAAAAACTGCTTAATTTCCCTCACAGTAAAATGTACTTTAAAGAGCATTTATCATCATCTTTAACTAATGCTATCTTCTATTTTCAGGGCCCCATCTTACAGCTATCAGAGTCACAAAGCCTGAAAGTTTTCAACAAAGCAGGGGTGCAATTTTCCTTGGAAAAAATGCACCAATATAGAATACTTCTTTCTCAGTTGTCAAAAGTTGTGGAAAATAAAATGGTGAAATGCTCTGAATGATTACTCTTTTATGTATACAATACATGTAGTGCAAACACACACACACACACACACACACACACACACACCATAACTACCATGTGCAGATTTACCTATGGAACATGTGAAATGCATTTTTTCCTTTGTAGCAATGTTTATAGCTCTATTTTTCACATTTAAAGAAAAAATCCTGAAGAATTTATTTTTACTTTTTCTTAAAAAATTGCTTTATTTTTATTGTTTTAGATCATATTTTTACAAAAGCAGTAATGACAACTCTGAGTAATAAAGCAGAATAATTATCTTCACACTGTAATCAACATTTCTGTTCACTGTGGCTTTTAAAGTAACTTTAAAATACTTCTGCAATGATTTCCAACATTTCTACATTTCCAGTAAACACTTGGTGAGCGAAATTATTTCTTAAACCTTATCAGAGTAGGTCAAACAAACACCACTGTTTCTTTTTTCCAGCACTCTACAAAAATTCTTGAGTAGCATGTAAACAGGACACAGCCAATACGGTATTTGCAATAGAGTACTGTCAGTCATTAAAAGCTAACAAACCTTTGCAAAGCAGGAATGCAGCAATAGAAATCTATTGTGCACTAACAATAGGCCCCTGAACCTCCAGGCACCAAAAGCAGACCATTTTACTTTTAAGGCTATTGTCTGCAAAGTCCATGACAAAGCTTTTCCCCTGAAGCTAGACAAAATATTCACTGTAGTGTGCTCATAAAGAAACAGAAGTCTTCTGTCTAAGTTGCAGAGTTAAAGAAACAGCAGCCAGATTTCTGAAACCTGCAGAACATTCCTGGCCTCTTTATTAACTAGCATAAAGATATAAGGCGTATATAGAGCCTGTTTTTTTTTCAAGTACCTGACTGTACGTATACACTACAGAAAAATGAATAACTTCGTTAAGACTATGTTTTGAAAAATGTAAAAGTAGAAACATCTAACTCAGGGTTGTCATGTATGTGGGTCAATAAATACACTAATATCTCCATTTTCAATGTGGTATATACTTTAAATTCAGATTAAAATTCATTTATTGAGCAGCCTATGTGCCAGAAAATATGCCAGATGTTTTTACCTGTATTTCTCATTTAATCATAACAACCAACTGAAAACTTAGACTGTGTTATTACATCCATGTTACAGGTTTTAGAAAAGAAAAGGAAGAATCACAAAAAAAGGACTGGTCTGAGGATTCACAAAATATAATGGACAGAATTGAGGTCTTGAACTATGTTTTTTTCCTACAAATTCTTAACTCTCTTATCAAAACAAAATGATAATGACAGCTATTATTTTGAGGGGTAAGTGCTAAGAGTATATCTGATTATTTACATATGGTATCTCAAACTTCTCACTATAATCTTCTGAGTTACATACTGGTACATCTGTTTTACCGTTTAAGAAACAAAAACTTAGGGAGTTATCATGACTTCTTAAGACCTTTGCTCTTTCTAGCACACATACTGCTATGGTTTAAACGGGTCTCCCCATTGCAAAAACAGGACCTACTGGGAGGTATTTAGGTCACAAGGGCTCCATCCTCATGAATGGATTAATGCCGATTATAGATTATAAAAAGGACTCAAGCTGCAGGTTCCATCTGTTTCTTGTGGTGCACAATCTTATTCTTCCACTTTCTGCCATAAGATGACACAGCAAGAAGGCCCTCACCGGATGCTGGCACTTGACATTGGACTTCCCAGTTTCCAGAACTGTCAGAAATGAATTTCTTTTCTTTATAAATTATCCAGTCTGTGATATTCTGTTATAGCAACACAAAACAAACTAAGAAACATATATTCCCTCATTTCATCTACAAATCAATCCTGGGTGGTAGGAAAAGCTATTCTTAGTAACTCCATTCGATGAAAGAAGTAAAAACTTGAAAAGATAAATTTTCTATGGTAACATGTATGTATGAGCAGGAACTGTAGGATTAAAAAAGTATTGTTAAATTATACAACATGCACTCTAGAATTCTGGACAATTTAGTTACAGCCTATGACCACACAGCAGAGATAAACAATAAAATGATTCATTTTACTTATAGTGAAAGAAGTATTGGGCTGTAAGCCAAACGACCTGGGTTCTCCCCAAGACAGTGACACTGAGGAGGGAAGAGAGCCATAAGGACATCACATTCATTCTTTTCATCTCTCTATCTGAATTTCTGTAAAATAAAGTGCTTCAAGCAAATTCATATTCAGTATTCTACCAAGTGCTATAGTTTCAATTTTTTTCCACTAGTAGTTCCAGAAAAAATGGTAAGAAATGATCTCACAATAATGATGGACATGTAGAGGTAACTGAATTTTTCAGAAAATGGTAAAGAGTCCATAGAAATTTCATGATTATAAATGTAAAAGATCAAATGGCAAAATCCCAATATTTACAATATACCTGTTCATTAATGTGAATATGAGTAGCAAAATTTAACACAATTATGTAAGTGCTGCTTCACTGTTTATAGAGTAAAAGATACATTAATTATCTATTAAAGATTTAATTTTGTAAAATGAGATTTTAAAAAACAGAATTGTACTCTGTACTATAAATATGGTATACTGTATGCCTAATTATTTCTAAATGCTCAGATAGCATTATTTTTATGTTAAGTGGTATCATGTTTTAAACTTAAACACTTTAAAAAATTCTCCTGAGATTTCCTTCTTCTGAGATTTTATTCTCCCAAGCATTGGAGTATCATGATTACCTTCAAAATAAGAACTAGGGCTCCCTCCATTAAGTTTGAGAGCCAATAATAGTAATTGTTATTTGCAGGGAATTTCAGTTTATAGAATGCTGCCAGATGCAATAGTCAGTGGCACATATGGTTATCAAACCCATTTTGCAGGTGAAGAAACTAAGGCAAGAAAGAGATTTGGTCCAAAAACACTTTCTCAGAAAGTAGAACAGGTGTAATACAAATTCAGTCTATCTTCATTTAAGAATCTTTCTCTTTAGGGGAAGGGCAAATGCATAAAGATAAAATAAATGTTAATAAATAAGCTATAAGATAAATCATAAATGAAAGATAACCTTCATCAATCAACACATTAATATTAAGATAAGTCTAACTGGATTACTACTGTTTCTTTCTGTCAACAGGACCCTTTTGATGTATTTGCTTGCTTTTCCCTTCTCACCCTTGCCTCTTTTGCTCACATATGCTTCTTCACATCAATGCCTATGGCAATCCCCACCAGTGAATGGCCCCCCCAACTGTGCCAGCCATTGTTACAACAGCATCCTGCCTCTTTAGGGCCTGTTCATTCCCTATAACTCTCACTCCTTTCTCCCTTCAGTGCCAAACACTCTTAAGACTGACTCCCTCATCTGGAACAATGAGACCTAGAGACTCATGCCAACATATTGTAATTCTCAACAAGCTGCCAGTGCCAAGAATTAAACCACATTCGCTCCAGTGCAGTAGCTTTACACACAAGCTCAGGTTTTTGCTTTGTGTTTATGTGGTTTTTTTTCTTAATCTCCCTTCAGCTGCTGTGGCAGAACTCATTGAAAAATTGAACAAGCAAAAAATACGCAGTATAATATTTGACTTCTTAAACAAAGTCTTAGGAGTTAGGTCATACCAAATCTATCACTGTTTAAACTTTAATTTTGTAGCTTAAACTAAGCTGTGTTATTCTTGACATGCGATAGTATACACATTTAGGAATGGGAGCTGTCTTTTGGAAGGAACAATAATATCGTTGTAATTCAAAATATACCAATACTTCTTTAGAGTAAAAAAAAGTAAAAGTATATGTAGATTACTTATGTATTCATGTTACCTAATCATAATTTTAGAGCTGGAAAAATCTTTGTTTCATTCGGATAAGCTCTTCTAAGTAATTTACTAAAACATATATCAGACATAAATGGTTTGGCTACTTAAAACTAAAACAAAATAAGCATTTCACTGTCATGTAAATCTAACACTGAACAAATTTACATTTCTTCTCTACAAAATTTAGATATTTTATGAACTAAAAGACTGCCAATTTTTAAGTGAGTTATGGATTATACAGTATTCTTTTGACCAAGAAAATCAGTGTTAGGAGATGACATGTCCTGCTCAATACAATTTGGGTAATAACTAATTTAGACCAAATTCTTCATCTTACAGTCTAAAAAATTACAAAGTAGTGATGTTAAATAACTTGCCTAATATCCCAAATCTGATTAAAGATAAAGACAGAGCCTGAAGCCTAATTCCCAGCTCAGTGTTCTTGCCAAAACACCACAACTACAAGTTCTTTTAATAAAGAGTCAAACTTTTGAAAAATGAAATGTTAACCTTAGTTTACTTACTTCATCCGGTTTTAGTTAGTAATTACATGATATGTGGTCCTGGTGTCTAATCTCTGTTAGAATTAGATGCTATTAACTAAATAATCTCTGTTAGAAGTGGATACTGTTTACTTTCATTTCAATAGCTTTACAGGTACAAATGGCTTTTTGCTACATGGATACACTATATAGTGGTGAAGAAGTCCGAGCTTCCTCACCCACCACCCCTACTTGTGCACATTGTACCCGATAGGTGTTTTTCAACCCTTACCCTCTTCCCACCCTCTCCCTTCTGTCTCCAATGTCCCACATAACATTCTATAGAATTAGATACTGTTAACTTGATATTCTAGTCTTGAAAGCATTCATCTGATAGCCCCATGAAACTGAAATAAATGCAAGTTAGTTCATTTAACCAAATATATTTTTCTTCAAAAAACTAATTACAATTTAATATGTTGCTATTTAATTTTTCGATTACTGATACAATTACTTTTGGGGAGGTGATTGGGATAAATATGAAAATCACAAATCAGTAAGTTAAATTCACGTTGACAATAGCTGCATGTTTACACAACATTTGGAGGCAAATATCAAACAACATAGTGTAATAAAAACTTTTACATATTTGGAAAGTTATTTGGACACTAAAAACTAGAAGGGTCTATAACAGCTCCCTAAGCCAAGCACTATAGCTAATCTGCCCCTAGAAATATCAAGTTCTTCTAGGAAATGTTAAAAAATAGGCAAGCATGGTGGCTTATGCCTGTAATCTCAGCACTTTAGGAGTCTGCAGTGCAAGCATTGCTTGAGGCAGGATGTTCAAGGCAAACAAGGGCAACATATCAAAACCCCATCCATCTCTACAAAAAGTAAAATAAAAAATTAGCCAGACGTGATGGAGCATGCCTATAGTCCCAGCTTCTCTGGAGCTTGAGGTGGGAGGATCATTTGAGCCCTGCTGTTCGAGGCTGCCGTAAATCAGGATTGCACCACAGCACTCCAGCCTGGGTATCAAAGTAAGACCTTGCCTCTAAAAAAATAAAATAATAATCTGGACACAGTGGTGCACAACTGTAGTCCCAGCTACTTGGGAGGATGAGGCAGGAGAATTGCTTGAGGCCAAGAGTTCAAGGTTGTAGTGTACTTTGTGCCTGTGAATGGCTACTTTGCTCCAGCCAGAGCAACATAGTGAGATCCCACCTCTTAAAAACAAACATAAGATAAAATAACATTACCACAACACACAATAGAAACACATATGGAATTCCATAGGATTAGGATTCAATAAGCTTTATTCTTATATGTAATTATTTTGAAGTGAATTAAGCTCTAGAAATACTTTAATCTCAGTACTGCCAAAATACTTGTTTGTTTCCAGTTTAAAGTTAATGAGAGCTTGTTAACAGGAAAAAAAGTCTTTGTCTGACTCAAGTTTTAAAATTTTTAATGCACAATCATATTCTGGAATATGCAATACCTAAATCATTAGTCATAGGCTTAAATTTTTTTGTTGCACCAGCTCAAACTATTAACACACTTGTTCAGTTATACTCAGTGTTATATCATATTTTAGAAGAATATTTTTCATCAGATGATTAAATATGCGATAATCAATTTGGTATAATGACACATATCAATAACCTTGGGTTTACTCTTCAGAAGATAGCTCTGTATTTTCCACACAAAAATCACCATTAAAATGCAGACTTAATTAGTGAGTGATAGAATAAATGATCATTTTGTCTACTCCATCATTCAAAAAGTAATTACATTTTCTTATATAGACTAAAACTCTTTGTTTTGTTCTTGTTTCAAATATAGATCCCAGCAAAAATAGCATAAGTTATTTGAAGGTAACATTTAAACAAGTAATTGCAAAGAGCTACTCCTCATGTACAAAGTCTCCTTTGTGTTTTACTACTAAATATTAAAAAATAATAATTTAATGTTACACAACCTGACTCCATTGCTTACTTGTTTTGCGGCCTTTGGCAAGTAATTTAACTTTTCTATGCTTCAATTTACTCACCTGTAAGAAGAACAATAACTGTACTTATTTTAAATGGTTGCTGTGAAAATTAAATGTGGTAATTTATATAAAACATATATATATTTTATATAAAGCACCAGGCATGTAGTAATACCCAAATTGTTGACTAACATTACAACTACAACATAGTGTTTAAAACAACCCAAAGAGAATGACTTCAAAAATCAAATCAAATATATATATGAATATTTCACCTTGCTCGAAACTAAAACCACCCAGAAATCAAGTTTCATCAAAGAGTAATCGTTCCACTTAAACCTATTTTTATAATAATGACAAATAACTCATAGTTTCCTTGATTATTACTATTCCTATGTCTTCTTCATTTGGATCATGCCAATGAAGAATTTTTTTAAAGGGATCTAGTATGAAGGACAGAGGAGGTGTCATTTCCATTAGGTTAATGTATGAAATGCCCCCAAACAGCATACACATACAAAATTACTCAACTAATCTTTGCCTGCTTTTTTTTTCTTTTTGATAGTTGTCTTTCTAACTTTCAAAGGTTCTATTAGGTCCTCAACAATATCTAAAGCTTTTAAGCCAGTGTTGTTGACAAGTGAAAGGGAACAACAAATAGCTTTGTAGTGCTCTTTTCCCAGGGTCGTTCAACCAACGGTAATAGTTATTATTTTTATATATTAGCACTGTAGCCCTGTCCTCTATCATGGCTAACCCACCCAACCCCCCTGACAGCAAAAGCATTTTAACTTTTAATAAAAATGGGAGAGTGCAGCACTCTTGTGTAAGGCTCTTTCAGTAAAGTGCACAGCTAATGAATATTGTCCATTTGGATCCAAATAATTTATGATGTCAGCAGAGTGTGGGTGGGGAGATGTGAATCAACTTCTAGCCATTAGTTACAATGAGAGGGGTGAAAGTGGAAAGTAGGATCAAGGAAAGGGGATACTAAGGAAAGAGAGGTAAAATAGAAAAGCAAAAGCAACTTGATAGACAGAAAACTGGAAGGAAACATGTTTATGATGCATCCATAATAGTTCAACTTACAAAAACTAAAATATTTCTTACAATAGATTATCATGACTATTTCTGTTGTTTTGTCCATTAAATGACCAACATTCTTAGAGACCAATTATAATAACTCCATGTATTCCATTTGAAATAGTATTTTCTCGACTGTGTCTATATGAGATAGAGCAAAAAAAAAATTAGAAAAGATACCATAAGAACTATAAACTATAAATATGGCATAAGGTATATGAAATTCAGGCATATTTAAAACAAAGTCATGATTTCACAAGACAAGTTTATAAACAAACTAAGGAAAAGCTTAAGATACTTTAAACATATCATAGCTTAGTAAAGATTTGGGTGTACAGTTCTCAGCAAATTATATGTATCTACTGATATATTTAAGAAAAGAATTACCCAAATATACATTTAAATTATAAATGAAGCAACTATCCTACTATCAAAAGTACATTCATATAATTATCCATTTATCTGGCTATCTAGGCCGTGTTGAAAACAAAAGTTAATGATCATATTTGTAGAATTTTGTTACTGTTGTTCAAAATTGTGAAAGTGGGTGGTAGAGAAGATAAAGGAGATACAAAAAGTATAGAAATAGAAAATCACTTAACATACATTAGAATAAGAATTTCAATACTTTAAAAAGATGACAGAATGTTTTTCCACTGGAAGTGAGAATTAAAGCACATACAGCCTGATGATAAACCACTACACATCCTGAATCTTCTCTATCACAACATATGCGAAAACAAATCGCAATCTCAGTCTGCCAGATGCCTGAAAAGATATGAACAATAAAAACTGACATGATTCATATGATAAAGCAGAGCTTGTGGTGTGCAGGTAATTGAATAATTGAGCTAAAAAACTACTTATAATTCAAATTATATTTTTATGTTCTAATACATGGTATTATGTTTAAAAATTTTTAAAAATCCTCTGATTTGCTTAAAATCATATATCAAAATTTGCACAGACATGGCCTTCTCAACCAAAGTAGTCCATCTGCCTTAACAACTTGTTATATTTGGTCTTTCATAACCTTTCATGAATCTTGGATTGTGTCATTTTTAGTGTAATTTTAGATGACAAAATACAATACTTTACTTGCAGAAGGGCATTTAATGTTCACAAGCTTAGACACAACCTAAATAACGAAGTCTGCAGTCATATGTTTGCTATGCTGTGACCACCTAAAATGCAGAATGGCAAAAAGAAAAAAAAAAAAGACAAACAAACAAAAACGTCAGAGTTCTCTTGAAGAAGTATTTTCATTTGAGAGGAACACGTGGAAAAAGGTAAAAAGCAAAAAAAGCAAACAAACAAAAAGCAAAAATTTAAAAGGGCTGGATACACAGAAAAAGAGAAAAGCGGAGTGGTTTTTTACTTCTCCTTTATCATCAGGAGACTTATTCTTAATCATAATGGCAGTGGATAAAAAATTAGGCATATATAATCTATTGATATATTCTTTTCATTTCTGAATTGAATGAATGTATAAAACTATCTTTATTCTGAATGGCATAAAGTAGTATTAGAGCTATCAGACTACTTAAAAAAAACAAAATATACTTCATATATGGACACTGCCATTTTCCTTATTTCACACAATTTACACACACATATGAGCATGTGCACACATACGCAGACACAAAAGATTGGGAGGCATCATATCCTATCTGTCTATTGATTCATTTATCTAACAATTATCAGTTAAGCCCCGACTATGGCACTGTGAAGGCACAAAAACAGCCTCTGAACCTCAGGAAACTCACCATCTCTTGAGGAAGATACACTGATTGAGAACAGACACTAAAACTTTTGATTTAGTTTGCTACAGTGCCACTGAGTTGCTCTTCTAGCGTTTTATTTATTGAAGCAAAATTAGAGCTAACAATGTCTTACTTAAGTTATTGTATTAATGATAGCAAATAAATGTGCAAATAGACTTTTTCCTAAATGCTACTATAGTAGTATTGCCATAGAGTAAGAATTCTAAAGTAATTTTCTGTTTATCAAACTTTCTACAAAATTTCTCCTAGGCAATAATTTCAAAAAATTGGGGTAATTTCACATCTTGTCTACAATTAGGAAAATAACTGAATCACATGAGCAATCTAAAGTTAAATTAAAACATAAGTATATGGATAAGAATGGTAAAATAGATTGATTCAACAAACAGTGTGTTACTACATATTTTTCCAGGTATATGTGATATAAATCCGGAGCACAAGAGAGTCAAACTCTACCTACCTAAAAGTCATAATCTTAAGGAAGCTTCCTTAAAATGCAAAATTCCAAACCCACCAGAGAGTCTGGTTCTTAATGTCTTGTTTGAATCCCAGGAATCGAAATCTTTCTAGACCTGAGGCAGTAACTCTCTGATGAATAAACACTGATTCAGGGTACAAAAGCATGGATAAAGACATCTTTATTAAATCTTCACAAATTTATATTGAAAACTTTTTTTCAAATGCCTAAGACCGGAAATAAAAGAATTCTACTAACACCACACTGTCATTTGAGTAATAGTAATAGTAATAGTAAAATATTATCTACTACAAATGCCAAATATATTTTAATATTTTGCTATTAATATTTCACAACTCTATGAAGTGTAATGTTTCAAATGTAAGACAAAAACTCAAAGTGAAATGCAGCATTAAATCACTAAGGAGCCAATATGGTACATATTTTTTTTTTTTTTTTTTTTGAGTTGGAGTCTCACTCTGTCACCCAGACTGGAGTGTAGTGGCCGCTCCCGGCCACCGCAGCCTCGACCTGCTGGCTCCGCGATCCTTCCAAGTAGCTGGAACTACAGGCACGCGCTACCACGCCCGGCTAATTTTTTGATTTATTGTAGACATGAGGTCTCGCCAAGTTGCCCAGGCGGGTCTCGAAC
>CAUYQG010105682.1:0-10691 GCA_963574415.1 Tarsius wallacei
CCCGGCTAATTTTTTTGATTTATTGTAGAGATGAGGTCTCGCTTGCCCAGGCGGGTCTCGAACCCGCGGGCTCAGGCAATCCACTCACCTCAGCCTCCCAAAGGCGCGGGATTACAGGCTGAGCCACCGAGCCCGGCTTAAAAAATAAATTATATTTTATCGGATACTAGGAGGTAAAAAAAAAAAAAAAAACAGTTTTGGGTTTGTTTAGAACCTCTTCTAATGATTGTCGTCACTTTTGGTTTTTAAAAATGAACAGTTCCATCTTGGTTCAAAGAACGAAGAGGCACTCAATGCCAGCAGAGGCGACAGCCGAAAACATAGCAACAAAGGAGAAGAAAGCATTTGTGGGAACGTGTCACCCTACGTGTCTCCCAGGGAAGTCGTCATGTGATGTTATCAATTGACAATCTTGATTACAAATTGTATAAGCTCACATATTGGCCTAGCAATGCTTCTATATCATGAGGTATATTTGTAAATAGCAATCGGACTGAAACGAAGCATGCAAAACTTCAGTCACAGGAAATAAGAAGTGAAAAGTTTTCAGCACATGAGAACAAGGGGTTATATAAGGGTGCTGTGGCTTTAACTGTAAGCCCCGAAACCCTGAGTGTGTTGTGACACTGTTGTGACATTTAAAAAGAGTTACACCAGACAATTTAGATTTCACTGTGACATATGCTGTATAAATTCTTTAATGTTTAGCTTATCTTGCACTAAACAGCAGAAGAATACTTAGTAAGTGCAAGTAGGTCAACATCACTTTAATTTGCATTATCAGTTCAGAAGAACATTTTACACTATATGTGTTGTGATAAAACACTGTGTCATTTCTGTCACCCAATGCAGAGTATTTTTAGGTCTTTGCACATTATGTGTAGAGATATTTGGTATTGCCTTTAATGTAACTTGCCATCTGTGTTCTAGTTTCTCAGCATTGGCAGAAGTGAGCTCAAAGCATTGGCCAAACTTCAAGGGGTTAAGATTTTTGCTAACAAATATGGACTATTTGATATGAAAACCATCATTGTTTGATATGTCAAATAAAACATTTGTCAATCAAAAGTCTTTAAGCACTGGGCTATGTGACATTTACTCTTTTATAAACCAACAAAGTCCCTGGTGGCATGCCTTTTTTCCTCTCATTTAAATAGTGGTAGGAGAACAAATCATACTTCAGGGCAAGTTGATAACTGCCAGTCACGATTCCTGCCTTGTTTACTATAATGAGGAGGGTAATAAATGCATCTGACCATTTCGGCTGGCATTTGCATAGATGAATGATTTGTCCAGTCAGCCGCTCTCCAGTGATTTGGGTCTTTTTGTCAGCACAAAGAGCATTCAGTCTCTCTGGAATTTATAGCAGCCAAGCTCTCATTAGCAAACATCCTTTACCATGAATGATTCAAATAATTACCACTGAAATAATAAACTGTTTCACAAAAACATTTTATTTGATGGCTCCAAACATCAACTTTTCTGAATTGTTGACATTCAAATAAGCCAGAGAGCTTCATTGTTAAGAAACAATGGCGCTCTTGTTAAAGGGTGGGCATTGTTTTACCTCCAATAGACCTTTAAACTTGGCTGGCTATCAAATGCGTCCCTCAAACTGCCAGCCAACATTCTGGGTAATCAGAGGGCATGTACCAGATGGAGCAGTTAAAACTTTACATATTCAAACTCCAGGAAATATTTCTTAGATTTTCTTTTGAGGTTGCAAACCTAGAACTCCAGATTAACTAGCAGCTGCTACTTTGTATCTTTTTTGCACCTATTGGAGCCAAATAATATTAAATGTCCTCACTTATACTGAGCTATTCAAGTGTGAGTTCTTTGCTGTAATGGTATTCTATGTGTATAATTAAGTGTTATTTGATATAGTTTTGGAGTTCGAACAAATGAGCAAGCAACAATTATACCTTATTATGATCTTCTCTAGTGCATAGCCATAGGGTTGCTCTCAGTGCATTACCGAATTCATAGCACCAGGCAGGCAGCAGTTCCTGTTATCAACTTTTTTCACCCTCTGCGCCATGCATAATTTAGAGACTTTTATTAATTTTGAAGTGGTTTAATATATGCGCATGTTCTAAAGATCTAGGTAGATTGTATGACTAAGTTTAGCTTTCATAGAGCAATTGTTTATGCATGTAAATGTCTGAAAAAAATATTTTCCCTCAAATCTTAAAAAGCTATGGTTTCATTTAAATAGATTAACTGGCACATTGCACCTTCCTCCTTACCTGCAAGGAAAAATTCAGGAAGGGAACAAGTGGAATATATTTCTGTGCTTTGCAAATTTCCTCATTACTTTGCTTTCACTTTCAAATTTAGACATGTTATATTTAGCAAGAATGGAAAACCGTCAACAATACTGAAATACCTTGATGCTCCTACAAAATTATAACACGATTCAGGAAAATCACGATCGTCGAGAAGCAACATTTTTAAAATGTTAACTTTGCAGAATATCTTAAAGATATTAATAATACCAAGTAGATGATATAGACCCTATAGCCTCACTCTCATAGAAGTCAAGAATGTCAAAATTACCCTACAAGATGTGCCTGATACAGACGGCCACTTAAAACGGCATGCAATTCCTGAAACTTCCATTTCTATCTCGCAAAGATGGATGCAAATTAGAAACATAATTTGTCATACTTAAAATAATTTACTTTACTTTATTGGGACATCGT
Source organism: Tarsius wallacei (assembly GCA_963574415.1). Taxonomy (NCBI): domain Eukaryota; kingdom Metazoa; phylum Chordata; class Mammalia; order Primates; family Tarsiidae; genus Tarsius; species Tarsius wallacei. Next base: position 2,706 of record CAUYQG010105682.1, read on the forward strand.
GTCCAAATCCTCAAGTTTCTCTTTGCTACTCGTTCAGAGCCTTTTTCTCCAAATGGCGTGGCTTTGTTGTTTTCCCTTCCTGACGCTGCCTGTTTTGCGTGGTAATCATGGGCAAGACTACAGGGCCTATTTTTCATTCTGTTATTTGGCTTGTCAAAGCAAAGGTCAAGAGATGATGAAGAAACCCCAAAATAGCCCAGGACTGGCAGATTTTCCCCCAAGTTTTCTAACAGAATTTGGTGCTTATGAAAGTAAGGGAATAAAGAACTGGCTACAGCCATAAATCATGCAGGCAAGAGCTTTCTAAGTTTTGCACAGTTTTGCCTGGTGCCCAGAGGCCCAGAAAAGAAAAGCGAGGCATCCTACCATTAACAGTGCCATCCTCACCATCTCAGGGCTGAGGGCATGTGAGGCCAGCTTTCTGACATCGGCTCATCGTTTATGACTGGAGATGTTGACAAAGAATGAGTGCAGCCTTAACTCTTTAGCTGTGATCGCTTTCAGACATGACTTGATATACTAGGGATATAGAATCATAGAATATCAGTGCCTGAGGCTACATCAGGATCAGCAGAACTTGTACTTGAATCTGGATCTCTTGACAGCTCAGGCAGAGGTTGTTCTCTGAGTTAGACCACTGGTGATACGCCCCAAAGGCCCAAACCTTATTTGCGAGTACCTTTCTCATTACAAGCTCACCCAGACAGGCACACGCCCTATATGTGTATGAACTTTCATGTTAATATAAACGGTGGCACACAGTGTCATCAAGTGATGAAAATGACTTGTGGTCAACAGGTCTTTTCACGGTGACGTCACCCTAGGTGCTAGGACAAGAATCACACAGTAGTGCTGTTAACTCTTCCCTAGAGACCTGACAGAGTTTTGTGCTAAGGGGAGTATGTTTAAAAAGCAGGGGTGGGTTTGTCTAGTAAATATTCCAGAGAATACTACATTTAAGTCGCTAAGATTTTCTAAGCTCAGATCTACATTTCATATGGGCAAAGTATTGTTTTCAGTTCCATTTGGAGGGTAGAGGAGACAGGCCAGTAGTTCCAAGGGAAACAGTTAAGACAGTTTTTTGTGTTGCCTCAAAACACTGATATGTTTGATACTGTGGTTTGGTTTTGAGATTTAGGCAAGTATTTTGTCCTCAGTCAGTTATTTGGTAATATTACAGTTTGCTTTAAGATCTGCTATGGGCTGAACATACCTAACTGTTTTTCCTTTCCCTCTCCTTTTTACTTACTAGCTGTTACTTACCTTTCACTTCTTAGCTTAGGCAGCACCTGCTCCAAGAAGACTTCCTTCACGATGTAGCCCAAGGCCAGTGCTCTTGTACAGGCTCAATATCATGACACTTATTTGGTGGTGCTAAGCAGGTAATGGGAGAGTTCACACTCTTTCCAACAGTAGCCACATATTAATAGGATTGGCATTTGACCTCACTTTGACCTATTTTAATGGAAAAAATGCAATATATTACAAAGTTCAGTGACATTATCAGCTTGTTCCTCTGTAAGGAAAGCAAGGAAGTTTCAAGTACCTGTGCCCGGCACTAGTTTTGATGAGACATTTTCTTGGGTAGAGTTGATTTTTTAAAAAAAGCATACCCAAAGAGTTAGAGTTAATGTAGGAAAGAAAAGTTTCAATCAGGGGATTGGTCTCATGTAAACCCACAATTAGGAGTGATGTAAGTAAGAGAAATTTGGGGAAGATTTTTGGTAGAACACATATGCAATGGAAACTTGCTAACTTTAGAGACAGAATTAGCAAATTATAGAATAAATAGTAATTATAAAAAGTAGAGTTGTTAAAGTCCTGGACTTAGACACTTAGGCCTGCAAAATTCCATGCCATACTATTGATCTACTAGAGATACACACACACACATGCTCACACTCACTTGCCTACACACACCCATGTATATGCACATATATGTGCACACTTAGTTGAAGAGGACTGGACACTCCCAAGAAGGAACTGTTGTTCAGCAACATTTTATTTAGTAGATTGTATTTTTTATTTAGTAGACTGTATTTTTCATATTCAATCTAATGTAGAAGGTCTTCACTTGGGCAGCACTTAAATAAAGCAAAAAATTCACTTACTAGAACTGCCTATGCACCCTGAGGTTCCCTTAGAGCAGGAACTGCCTCTGCTGCATTCACAGAAGCAACTTAGAAATTGCTCACTCAATATAGTTCTTGAAGCAGAATGAACTAAACGAGGGAGAAAAAAAAGTATAGTCAGGAGAGAGAGAAAGAGGAGAGCAAGCTTTCTTATTTGTGTTCATTTCTCCGCTACTTAATTTAAGCCCAATGGGCACAGGTATTTGTATTCATTCTCTTAGTATTTGAACTTCTAAATGATCATATTCATAATAATTATTTTTCACTTTTAAAAGGATAGATTGGAATCCGACTTTTCAGAGTTCAAATGACAAATTCTGCCTTCCTTGCTTACTAGATAAACATACAACCACAACCCTTCTGATAACTCCTGTTTGGCTCTAAATAGTTATCATGAAATAATTACAGATGCTTTCTCCTGTTATGTGGAATAATTGCCTCTCCCACCTCCACCCCTGAACTTATTCACTAAGCTTTAATCATCACAAAAAATTTATTTATGCAAGGAAATAGCAAGTTATTCACTCAGCTCATTGTATTCACCATTGTCTTCTGATTTCTTCACACTACTTAATTTAGCACATCAAGGTGAAACGATTAGTTTATCTCACCTTGACATGGCTATAGTCCACTGGCAAAACACGCTTGTGACATTCTTGTTGGATACTTCCTCTTTACTAACAGCTATCTCCTGAATTACCATTGGTTGGTATTTCCAAGTCAGAATAAGTATGTGACCAGCAGGTAAATCTGGTCGACAACAAATCAGAATAAGGGCATCAAAGAAAATGCCATCTCTCAGGACCACTGTGCATGATAAGGCATTGTTTCAGATCAACATCTGCTTTTACTCTTCATGATGATAAGTAAAGCCCAATTAACACCCACACTTTAAAAAGATGCAACTTTTATTTATCTAAGATCCTACTGCTAAAAACCTTGCCAGATTTACAATTCTAAAGACAACAGCTTTTTGTAAATGTGTTTTATTTGCAGTTATAATATCTATAGTTAAATCAGTCCATTAAAAATAGAGTTGTAAACTATCTCCCAAGCTGCCATATTTGAGTGTTTTAAACAAAAATGATTTAAATTATAATCTTATACTGAATTTGGGTAGAACTGTAAAGTCATGTAGTATATAAAATAATCTCCTTAGATAGGAAATCATTCTTAATTAAGAAAGAGATTGGAACCATGTAATTTTATATTACACAACTAGTCACTCAATCCATCGTCCTTGAGCATTTTACTATGGTGGTATTCACTAAAGTTAGCTTCTAAAAAGTTGTCACCTATCTGGGTCCAAGGGCAAATGAGCAACAGTATATAGTCAATGAAAAAAGTGGCACATTCTTAAGCCCGGAAATAACCATATAACACACTCTAGCTGCAAAGACTTCAGTCTCAGTAAAAGCAAGTTGTATTTTGCCTTTTGAATTATATTATTTCTTTCAAAGCCCTATTTGACTTCATTCTTTTCACAAGAAAGCTAAGGGACTTTTTTCTTTTAATAAGAGCTGAAAAGATACTCGAGTTTCCCAAAGGCTGTGCTGGGAGTGAGGATGCCTGGGCAGGGGCAGGAGCACTGGACTGAGAGCCAGGACATCTGGGTCCTACTCTGCTAATTGTGATTGGGATTTTTCTCTAATCGCTTTCTACCTTTATGCCTTCATTGTTAAAATAGGAATACTAATAGACGCCCTGCCTGCATAGTTGTTATGAAGATCAGATGAATTAATAAATGGGAGAGTGCTTTGGAAAAGTTGAAAGTGCCACTCAAGCGTTAGTTATTCCTATTTGGCTTTCATATTCTTCGGAAACCCCATTTATAATAAGGCTCTCCTGGAAAAGTAGCTGTTTCTTGAAATCCCATGAAAGCTTTGTCTTTGTATTATCTCTTATGGGTTCCTTTGGAAGTTCAGCAAGTTTCTCTGTTCCCTAGTGGGCTGTGCATACATTGCCCAGAGCAATTCAAGGGCCAGCCCCAAAAAGGGTAATCTACCCTGCACATGGTCTGCTCAGTGAGGGCTGGTGCTACGGGGATAGGATTAAAAATACATATGCTGTTTATAGCGTTTTACCGATGCATTTTTAATTGAAAATTTTGAAGTGACAAGAATAAACAAAGAAAGAAAAAAATGTAAACTATCCTAATTCCTACTGCTTTAACCAAAGCATTATTCATATTGTGATGTGTATCCTTCTGGCCTCTTTTATCTATATATACATCGCATTTTATATCCGAGAGTATGCAAGTCGTCCCAAAATTCAAATGTTGAAACCCTAACCCCAATGTGACTATATTTGAAGAAAGGCCTTTAGGAGGCAGTTAATAATAAATGAGGTCAAAGGGGTAGGGCCCTGATCTGATAGGACTAGTGTCTTTATATCAGAGAGCTTTCTCCATCCCCTCCCCAAGCCATGTAAGGTCTCATCAGGAAAGTAGCTATTTGTGAGCCAAGAAGTCAGCATTCACTAAGAACCAACTCAGCCAGCACCTTAATCTTGGACTTGCAGCCTCCAGGACTGTGAGAAATGAATTTCTGTTGTTTGAGCCACCCAATCTATGGCAATTTGTTATGACAGCCCAAGCAGAATAATATACGCATATTATACACTTCTATATAATTTAGGTTTTTTTTTTTTACATAGTAGTTCTGAACATTTCTCCTTGTTAGTTATTCTACAATGCAATTTTAACAGTTTTAAAATATAGAGAAATATGGATCCAACTTAAATTTTTTAACAATCCTCTATTGTTGGACATTTAGATGATTGTGATTTGGGGCTATTATAAATAATACTGCAATAAATGTCCTTAAATACTTATCTTTTTGTGTAGCTTATATTCCTCAAAGTAGAAGTACTAGATTAGAGGAATGAATTATCTTTAAAGCTTTTGGTATATTTATTAAAATGTCCTTCAGAAAGCCTTATATTAATTTATACTACTGACAGCTATGTGAGGTTGCCTGTTTTTAAGAATTCTCACCAACAATAGGCACTATTATTATAAATTATATTTGTCAATTCAAAGGCAAAAAGGTATCTCATTGCTATTTTAATTTGTATTTTTAATTACTAAGCTGTTGAATTATTCATACATGTTTGTTTGGGATTAGTTCTATAGGGATAGAAAGGAAAGAATCTCCCACTTAACATATATGATTGCAACTATGAACAATTTTATTATTAAAATTCTAATTTTTTAATATGCTAGATACTTTCTTTTATGAAACATACTTTACCACATGTAGAGTACACGCAATGTAATCACCAGTCCCATAGTGTCCAACAACACTGACACAACCTCACTGCTTTGCCTTTAATAATTCTTAGAAAACCCCAGAAATATGGAATTTTTATAGGTTACATGAAAGCTGGAACTTAAGTCTAAACTAGTTCTAAAAAATCTTGTAAGAATTTTCAATATAGAACACTGTGGAAAACTTAAGATAAATTATAAGCTGGTAATATTACAACAAGATTTCAAAATAAGTAAGTTTAATTTTATTACCTGGATATTTTTTTCCTCTGGCATTAATTATCTACTCTTGCTCTTCATCAAGGCACATAACAGATGTAAAATAAATATTTGTCAGATGACAGGATGGATTAATAGAGGAATCATCTACTATTCTCTCATTTCAAATATAAGCAAATAATCCCTAATTCTATTCTGAACCATTTTAGATGAGTGACTATCATCCTATTCACCCCTACCCCTAATGTAATTCTCCTTTATTCTCTACTGTAATGTTAAGTTTGACTTTTCTCCCCCCTCCAAGATCTTCTGACAGACCATTTTAACGAGAAATTACTGAGTGACTAAAGAGTCAAGAAATTGCTCTTCCAATTCTCTGATCAATAACCAAGACTTTGGCTGAGCTTCAAATAACAAGGGAGAAACTTAGAGAAAGTGCATAAGGGTCACAACTTCTCCAAGTCAGGTGGAGAACAAGTGACATGAAAAACTCTCTATTCTTTTGTTTAATCTGCAATAGTCATAGAAAACTTACCATAAGTTGGCCTTGGAAAGTTTGTTGTGTTTTTTTTTCAGCATATTACCCCAGGGTTTTTTTTTATCTTTATTTTCTTTGAGACTAACCTTGATCTACCCTCTACTTTTGTCCATTCCCGATGAAAATATCTTTTTATAAAATTAGTATCTATTTTGTGGTCATTTGTCAAGAGGAAATTACTGAGAGATCTGTCATAACATTTTTGATACAGTTAAAAAAGAGTTAAAAGAAATTTTCTTCAAAAAGACCAGTACAAAAGTACTCCTACATGTACTAGGCTTTTGGATGCCTCAAATATTTTCATGAATGAAAGCCCTTTTGGTTATTTTCATTATAAGAGAAATTCTTGTATGGAAAATTCAGACTAACAAAGGAAGCTCAGATTGCAGTTCTAACGTTTTTTAGCAGAGTTGACCAAACATGAGTCCTAAATTGACGCATTATGAGACACAATAAATAAGGTTTCAAAGGCTGGCTTAACACTGTAAAGCTTGTTGAAACAGACCTCCCCTTTATGTATATATCTTTCTGGGAGTTCATGGATCATGAGAGGATGTGGAATTTGGAGGCCTCTGGTTATTCTTACAATAGCCACAGCAATCAGGAAGCTGAGCAGCAAGGGTCAGTCGCTTCCTGCAGAATCATCTGTGATAAATTGTCCCTGTTGCCAGTTTAGAAGTAGAGAAGTCCTTATATTGCCTGAATAGGCAGAGTTATTAAAAGACTGCACCAGCATTGTGAAAGGTTAATTGCTAATGGATAAACAGTTCCCCCCAAACAATTTCTATTGAATTCCTACTTTGTCCAAGGTATACAGATGGTAGTGTTGGCAGCTGTAGTATGGGCGTGGGTAGTTCTGATGGAGGTGGAGGTGGTGGTATGTGTGTGTCTTTGAGGGGGAGAGAGTTATAAAGAGGAATGGCCTAGGCCCTGACCTCAAGTGTGGCAAATGCTGTAATGGAGGCATAATCAACGGCTCTGGGAACAAAGAGACAAGAGACCTCCATTCTAAAAGATAGGGAGGAGGTATGAATCACCCAGGAGGAGCCTAGAAGTTCTAGTCTCAGGGTACAAGAGATCAAAATTAAACTCAGTGGCGTGTGTCAGGAAGCGGAGGACAGTCTTAGAAAGAAATAGGTCTTGTAGGAGGCCAAAGGAGTATAGCTAAGACAGACTAAGGATTAGTCAATGAGAGGGAGACAGACAGAAAAAGAACAAGAATCTGGACCAGACCAAGGCATCCAGTGAGACCTAACTCCTTTCTTACTGATAATAATCTACCTACACAGAGAATGTTTTCTCGATCACTAGAGTGTAAGTTCCATGGAGGTAATCAATTTGTATGTTTTGTTCATTGCCCCTAAAAAGCACCTGGCACTAGTAAGCACACAAAAATATTAGCAGAAAGGATATATAAACAAATGTAAGACATGAGTTATAGAGCCAGAAGGGAGGCCTGTGTTCCAGAAATGGGAGTTTGAGGAAATGCCTCCTCTCCCCACCAAGATATAAGGTGATGACATAAATTTGTCAACAGTGAATGATGAGAAATGTGTAGGACATAAAAAGACATTGATTCGAATTTTTTTCACTCTTCCGAAATTGGCAGCTAGGACCCAAGACTGAAACTGAGAGGAATAAATTACCCTATATTATAAAGAGATCAGAAAACAATTAGAAACAAATACCTCAGCCGGGCTCGGTGGCTCAGCCTGTAATCCCGTGCCTTGGGAGGCTGAGGTGAGTGGATTGCCTGAGCCCGCGGGTTCGAGACCCGCCTGGGCAACTTGGCGAGACCTCATCTCTACAATAAATCAAAAATCAGCCGG
>CAUYQG010105685.1:0-17703 GCA_963574415.1 Tarsius wallacei
TGCTGAGGATTGTTTTGGCTATTCGTGGTCACTTATATTTCCATAAGAATTTCTGTATTGTCATTTCCCGGTCTGAGAAGAATGCTGTTGGTAATTTAATGGGTATTGCATTAAATCTGTAAATTGCCTTGGGTAAAATGGACATCTTAACAATGTTGATTCTTCCAATCCATGAGCATAAAATATTTTTCCATTTGTCTGTGTCATCTTTGAGTTCTTTGAGCAGTGTTTTGTTGTTTTCTTTCTTTTTTTTTTTTTTTCCAGTTCACTTTCTTTTTTTTAATTTTAAAGATGTGGGGGTACAATTCAGAGTTAGGTATACAAACATTGATTATGCAGATACCCTTGTTAATGAAGTGTGTCCCTCCCTCCCCTAGCAGTTTCCTTCAACTGCCAATCCCACCCCCAGTTCCCCGGCAGTTTCACACTACTGCCAATCCCTTTCTTACAGTATTATGATAATTGTTCAAGGTCCGCTTATGAGTGAGAACATATGGTACTCTGTTTTTTGTTTCTGTGATAGATCACTGTGTATGATCGACTCTAAATCCATCCAAGTTGCTGCAAAGTCCGTGTTTGTCCTTCTTTATGACTGCATAATATTCCATTTACCACAGATAAGATTTTAATTTGAAAAAAATCAATGACTAGGATAAATGTTAAACAAATGGATAACTTCTAGATTTTGGCTGGCAAATTGAAAGGAAAATGCAATTCATAGCAAAGTTTTGAAAAACCATGTACCCCACAGAGAGATGAAAAATAGGACACAATATCCTTAAACATATGAAAAGATGTTTAATCCATCTCATAGCTAAAGAAATGCAAATTGAAACTGTACTGAGATAACTTTTCACTTAAATTGGTGAAAATTAAAAAGTAGGACAGCACATTCTGTTGGCAGGGCTATTGGAAACAGGCAGTCTCATACATCAACGGTAGGGATGCACACTGGTATAATCCTCTTGGGGGGATATTTAGCAATATCTAAGAATACCATATGTGCATTTTCTATTTGTGCCGGCAATTCCACTTCTAGAGGTTTACCTCCAAAATAAAAAAAATAATTATGAACAGAGTAATTGTTTGCAGTATTGATTGCAACTGAAAAGTGTTGGCAAAAAACCTATATGGGCCAACATCAGAGAGTGGTTGGACACATCCACATGATGGAGTACTATGCTATGAAGAAAGAACAAGGGTCATTTCTTTAAACTGATGTAGTGTCATATCAATACATTTTTTAAGTGACCAAAGGAAAACAGCACCTATAGTAAATTTACCCTTCTTTGGTAAGAAATAAGAGGAAAATAAACGTGTCTATTCATTTCTGTAAAGTGAAATGTAAGAAGGATAAGCTAGAAACTAATGAGATTGATTACAATGAGTGGTGGTGGCTGGAAATAAGGGTGAAAGAATTAGAACAACAGGATAGAAGGGAAATGGGAGGAGTGACATTTCTCTAAATATTCTTTTTATAGTTTTGGCTTTTAGAACAATATTATATTTTATACACTTAAAGTATAGATATGCAAAATCAACGAAGATAGAGAGAAACCCAAAATGAAGTATAAACAAAAGTAAGTGAACCTAACTATATTTTAAATGAATATACTAACGCACACACACATAGAGTGCACCTAGTATCCAGCACCTGGATCTTGTTTCTAAATGATTTCCAGTAAAAGGAATGAGGGCTTCTTGGAGAAAGCAGTGATTTAGGCCTGGGGCCAGGACATCCTCCCATGTTAGAAAGCAAGAAACTGCTCAAGGAACAATGTCCACAGACCCATGTCACAAACCACAACATCCAGGTGGAAGGGGCTTTCGCCGGCCAAATGTGAGACAATTTGAGCATTGAAATAAAGAATGATCATTTTAAATATCACCAGTTGTTGGGTAAATGGATCTCATGTGCCTCTTGATCTGATGTGCCAAGAAGAAAGCAACATTGCTTCTATGGTATTTCTGTCCAAGAACAGGAACCTAAACCCACAGTCTTGAGAAAGCCTCCATTCTTCAAAAGAAATGGTCTGTTTCACAAATGTCAAGTCATGAAGACAAAAAAGGAGGAACCGATCCAGATCAAAGAGACTGAAGAGACACTACAACTAAATGTATAATGTGAGCCTGGGTTGAATCCTGGATGGGGGATGTTTTCCCCCCTTTGGTTATAAAGGACAGCAATAGACAATAGGTGAGATTTGAATAAGGTTTGTCGATTACATGATAGTACTGGATCAATGTAACTTTCCTGATTTTGATATTGTACTGTGGTTCTATAAGAGAATGTTCTTGATTTTACCAAATAGTCACTGGATGGAGTGGGGAAAAGGGGTATTACCTCTGAGATTAGATTAGATAGATAGATAGATAGATAGATGGATAGATAGATAGAGCAATAGATAGATTAGACAGAGTATTGGATAAATAGATGGATGGATAAGTGCATGGACAGATAGAGCAATATTTAGATTACGTGAAGTAGTGGATGGATGGGTGGAGGATGGATGGATGAATAGATAGATAGATAAATAGATAGATAGATAGATAGAGCATTAGATTAGACAGAGTATTGGATAAATAGATGAATGCATGAACAGACAGAACAATATTTAGATTACATGAAGTAACACATGGATGGATGGATAGATAGGTAGATAGATAAGATAGACAGACGGATAGATAGATAAGATAGATAGGCAACTAGATAGACAGTTGGAACAGGGGATGATAAAGCAAATATGCTCAAGTGAATCTAGATGAATGTAAAGCATATACAAAAATTATTTGTACTATGTTTGCAGCTTTTCTGAAAGTCTGAGATTGTTTGGAAATAAAAAAAATTTGACGCAAACTCAAACCCAAACTGCCTATCTAAATAGACATTAAATATCTCTTCCCAATAAACTGCAAGAAATAGCAGCTTAATCCAAGTTCGGTGGCTTTGTTCTCTAGGGGAAACCTGTGATTCTCTCACATCCATAGTGAGGAAAGCTTCTTGCGCTTTCCTGGCTTCCCTGAGGTCCCGAGCTTCCTCCAGCAGCTCAGTTCCGCAGGGCAGCCTGTTAGTTATGACAAGGAGGGTGTTGATTTGCTTCCTTGGCCCCCAAACCACCTATCCATTGTATGTCTAGGGTTCGACATGGATTCTGCTTCTCTGGTCACTGCCTACTTCTAGCCTTCACTGTCCAGGACATGTGAAGGTCATCTCTGTTACCATCTTTAGTCTAGTCGGGAAACTGTTCCCTTGGCAACCAAATTAATTATCCACTGACTCCCTCTCTTCGACTTCTGGGAACATTGGAGTTGGAGTTCCAATGTCTATGTTGCCATCTAAACAACAGTAGATATGATTGGCATTAACTAGTCAATGACCTTAACGAGTATGAAAGGCACCAAAACGCCAACATAGAAGTCTGCGTTTGCTACCCGTATTGGATCTCTGGAGTTGTGGAATCACCCATTCCCTCACTTTGGCTCAGAGAGTGAAAATCCCTGGGGCGTCCTGCAATGGTTATCTTCTCCCCACCCCACATGACCTCGGGGCCTCCCAATGGCCCTACCTTATTCACCCTTTCATGGGGATGAGCCATGCCTACAAAACGCTCCTCTCTTCTTGTCCCCTAAGTTCCACGTTTGTTCTCTCTTTTCACCTCCCCAAAACTAAAATTACAAAACTAGCTCTTTGTCTTGTCTTTGCTTGTCTCTCGCCCCCATATCCCCCACTTCAAACAGAAATCCCAGGCATGCCGCTTGGCTCTGTCCCTCTCTTTACCGGAGTCTCCATTTCCCTAGGATTCTGTCACTTTTCCAAAGGAAGCAGGACCTGGAGACCCAGGGGTCACTACCATCAGGCACCGGGTTGTCCCTCTTCTGCAGGTCCTAAGCACCATACCCATCAGGTTTGGGTGTGGCAACTCTCTCTTCACCATACCCACCAGGTTTGGGTATGGCAACCTTCTTATCTGTGTATGGTCTAAGGGATACAGGGCGGAGAGCGGTAACACGCGTAACACGCTGAGAGCCTGGTGACTTCAAAGCTAATGCTTACGTAGTTTCTTTATTTGCAATAAATTTTTACAGTAGGAAATGTACTTTTAGCTAATGTCCTGAACTTAAGGAAATTTGTTAAGTCCTTTTACAGAGATGAAATGAAGTAAAGGTCCATAAGGTCATGGCAAGTTCATTATCACTAGGACTGATGGGTAAAATCAATTGCTCATGACTTTGTTACGATATTAACAAACAGTTTTCCCTCACAGACATTCTAGCAAATAAAGTTTCATGGAGCAAACTTGTTTAAGATTACAAATCTACCACCTTTAGAGAACTATAGAAACCAAATCTCTCAATATTACCAGAAAGCTGTTTGGCCTCCTTAGCAAAAAAGCCCTGGGCAGAAACTCAACTTTATGATAACGAAATAAGAAATAGTTTCAGTTCTAACTTTAATTGTTAAAAATAAATACGCCAATATTTCTTAATATTTCCCTTCTCTCTCTAACAAGTCGTGATGGCTAGGTCAGGACTTGTCCTTTCAAAGTGATTTGTCAACCTCCTTCCGTTCTTTGAAGTCTCGTCATTAACTTCTAATGAGCCTGGTGCTTCTGCTTCCAATGCATTTTCTTTTTTTTTTTTTTGAGTTGGAGTCTCACTCTGTCACTCAGACTGGAGTGCAGTGGCCGCTCCCGGCCACCGCAGCCTCAACCTGCTGGGCTCCGGCGATCCTTCCGCCTCAGCCTTCCGAGTAGCCGGAATTACAGGCGCGCGCTACCACGCCCGGCTGATTTTTTTTATTTATTGTAGAGATGAGGTCTCGCCAAGTTGCCCAGGTGGGTCTCGAACCCGCGGGCTCAGGCAATCCACTCACCTCAGCCTCCCGAAGGCGCGGGATTACAGGCTGAGCCACCGAGCCCGGCTCCAAAGAGCTTTCTAAGATCAAATTCGAAGAATCTCTAAATCAAAGCAGTCTGATGACACAGGTCCATGGCAGATAGCAGGGCACATCAACTAAGCACTGTAGCACCCCACTCTGCTAAGTGTTCTCAAAAGATGGAATACGGGACGAGTATAGGATACAAAGCTGGCCTCTGGCAGAAATTTTCTGGCTTTTGTCTGCTGAATGTTATTATAATGTATTCTGTTCTTAGTAGCTGTTCCAGCCCTCCTTGAACTCGGAGTAGTAATATGATTTCTAGAGGGACTTGAGCCAAGAATCACAAATGCAACAGCAACTCAATCTAAATGCTCAAAGCAACACACTGGAAGTGTGTGCAGCAGAAGGGAAGCAGGAATGCCTCAGCCTCCACCACTGCGCTGGAAAGAAATGGACAGAGGAAGCTCAGAAGGGAAACGGAGGATTTCAGAGATGGGGTTCTACAACCTTATGCCAAACAAAAGCACTATTATGAAGGGCTGCCAATAGGGGAAACCACCTGTGCCCTCTCCCTGCTTCCAATGTTAGGATAGCTGTCAGAGAACAGAGCTGACATTAGGAGGAATGAGGAGGGCAGCTGGGTTGGATGGACGAGCAGGAGCACAGCTGAGGGATGGGCTGGTTGATTTGGGGAAACGGCCCCAGAATATTTACTGCTCAGCACAGGCTGCGATTTTGGAATGGGTACTACATCTCCTCTCCACATCCAAGTGAAGACATTAGAAAGAGCCACTAGAAATCCATGAAATAAGAAATTGCTAAGAGAGAGAAACAGCTAAGAATTCTGTAGATTTGGCCTGATTTCAAGGCAAACAAGTCTCTATTCAAGTCACAAAGGATGAGGTGAAAGAGTGGATGTATTGATGGGCAAAAAGAAGGGATAGTTACGAGAGAGGTCACTGAATGAAGTCCATTGTGGTTGGCAGTGACTCAGATTAATTCCTTTCTGCAGATGGTTTGGTAGTGGGCAGGAAATTATACAGAAATGCTTGGTTTACGTAGTTGAGAATCTGAACATGAGGTTTTAACAACTAGGTGCGGGGATGCACTGGGTATGAGGTATGAGCTGTCTCCTGGCATGATGACTGGAGCCTTTAGGAGGTAATGTATCAAGTAGAAATGGTGCCCTGTCCTGGGCATTCTAACCCCAAAACAGCAGGCTGCTTAGGAGATAGGAAGACAAAATAAGTTCCCGGTTTGGATTTTCAAACAACTGGAATAAAACCAATATGTATTTTGCCATAATACCTGTTGAACAAAACATAAAACTTATTTGATTCGAGGGATCTGAAAGCATGATGGATATTTCTTCCCCAGGCAGTTATTTTTCTATAGGCTTTTGGTCATTTTTGTACCTTGTAGAATTCCTCTGGCACTTAGTACCAGGGACAACTAAAGTTGTCTTGAAGAATTTGTCCCACGACTGCTTCCTGCAGACTAAAGCTAACTCCAAAGTCCTATCTTGTGACTTCAAGTCTGCGCTGGCAGTTAGGGTCCTCCAGCTCTCTTTCTGGTGTCACCACTGCCCCCACTCCTGTCGTGTCTCCCCCCATGCCCAGGCAACTGACACTGTGGCCCTGGGCTCCTTGCGACACGGGCTGGAAGTGGTGACCACCATGAGCTTGCCATGGGGCCCCCTCACTTCTTCTTCCCCTGACTTTGTGAGGAATTCCCGTGCCAGGCAATGTCTGAATTTGTTTTTACAGGAAGGAAAAGCTGTTGCTTAGGCCAAAAATAAATAAGATGTTATTGCTCTCCCATGACTAACCTTAAACAAAATGGCATAATCAAAACAAGAGTTTTGCACCATTCAGGTCTGTCTATCCAGAGTCAAAGTTCCACTGCCAAGCAGTATGATAATCCACAGTAATCTCTTCAAGATTTGAGTGGTGATATGAAGGAACTTCCTTCTTTCCCCCCTCAAGATAGGAGCTCCAAGGTGGGAAGGAATACTAAGTGCTTTAAGCCTCCAAGCATGAAGCTCAAGTCATTGCTTTCCCGTGTCAGCAACAACACTTTATGCCTGGGGCGTGGTAGGTGCTCATCAAATACTGATTGAGTGAATGCTTGCCACATGCCTTAGGGTATCTAGATGTTTCAATGTTCATATATTTTTAAAGTTTTCAAAGGTTAAAAACCAAAACCAAAACAAATCAAGAACTTCTCTGCTTCCCAGCTATGGAACTGAAAACTCTGTATGCAACTGATACAGGCAACCCCTTATCCCTGTAAGAAATAACAGCAGTTAAGATTTTTAGTGAATCTGTATAAATACACATCGTCACTTAATGTTCTACCCTTCTCTCCCTCCTGCCCAGGCAAATATCTGACACTGGAACTACTAGAACTACAGGTGCTAGACCCAAAGCAGGCCAATCTTGAAATGCAGACTCATCGGCCTGGAATGGAGACACAAGAACTGCCAGTTCTATTCCCTAACCTGACAAGCAAGACAGCTGAGGTCTCACGGGTACCGGGGACGGGCACACAGGTTAGACAGACAGATGTGCTTGCTTCAGGAAAATCTAATGTGCATTACCCATCAAGGCCAGCTAGTGGGTCAAACTTGACTGTCTCCAGATGTACAAGCTCTCCCTGGAGAAAAAAGGGGCAGTCTCCCTTCCTCAGAAGAAAGCTTGACAAGGAATCTGGCCTTGCTAGTGATCAGACCTCTCCGAGTTGTCACAGTACTCACTGTTGCTTAGTATTCTTTTGAAGGTTAGAGTCAGTCATTATTTTGTAAAAGTCAGCAACTGAGAGGCCAAGTAACCCAGGCAAAAGTGGACAAATCACTTGGGGTCAATGGCAATTTATAGGACCAAAACACAGGTTGCTAACACCTGTCACTCCAAATTAATCTCCTTACGTACAGCAGGAGCTGGAACTAAGCAGTACAAGGATGAAACAATCCAGTTTTAAACAGTTATCTGGACATAAACCAGCACAAATGTTTGCTTTCTGATGATTCCATTTTGTATTTGCAGATGTCGTCAACATACTAATGTCTTAATTTCTAGCCTTCTGATGTCTAGACACTTCTAAAATGCTGGCTGCTTTCCTGCCTAAAGCATTCTTCCCTAGCTGAGATAATGTAAATTTTACTATGTGATATTCTGTGTCTGCAACAATTTCTCAGGCTATCATCTTTCCTGAAAGGTTATATATTTTTATTTTAATTTTTTTTAGAGACAGAGACTGCCTATGTTACCCAGGCTGGAACTCCTGGGCTCAAGCGATCTTCCCACCTCAGCCTCTGGAGTAGATGGGACTACAGGTGCATGTCGCCATCCACCAGGGTTATATCTTAATATAGGTGTTATACCTCCTCTGAACAAGTAGGGAAAGGGGGTATAGAAAGATGTTTGGCAAGAAAACAAAAACCATGACTCCAAAAGACAAAAGTAAGAACAGGAAAAAAAACCCATAAAATTCAATAGGAGAGTTTACGTTGGTCTGATGGGCCCCTATACACTAAATGTCAAGAGCCAAGAGAATAGAGAATCATCTCTTGTGTAGAAATGTCCCTGGAACCCCAAAGGAACTATGATGTGATAGCCCCCTCAAAGAATGAACCTGGGTAAGCAAAACATGGCGGGGCTGGTCTCTAGGAAACTTTACCAACCAAAGATTTGTTGACGTAGGCTTGAGAAAGTGTGGAGTATTCTAAACAAAGAACCAGATTTCCCAGCTAGGCAGAATTTTAATATGGTTGTTTAAGTTGATTTGGTAATATCTCGCATTATCTCTTGCAAATCTGTTAACTGAAGTGAACACAGACATCCAAATTAAGGGCCCGTCATTATCAAAATGAAGAAAAATGTCCCTCCTTGCCAAAGGGATCCATCAGAACAGCAGCAGAGTTCTGGGAATCGCAGGCACAGCCAGGTTGGCTAGCCAGCCCAGTGTATTTGGTTTGGCTCTCAGAAATGAAAAGTGTCAAAAGAGAGAAGATGAAACACACACACACACACACACACACACACACACACACACACACACCCAAAAAACCAAACCCAAACAACTAATGAGAAATCTAATGCTGAAACTGTCAGGACAGTAAGAACAGGGCTCTGCTGCAGCTGAGATTTCAGTGCAAATGCAGCACAAAGCCCGATCCACGTTCAGTGAGTCTCTCTGGCCAGGCAGGAAGAGAGAAGGAAGTTTCCCCAGCCACAGCGGCACATGCTCAATGCACTCTCTATGTCCAGGAAGGCTCTCTGCTGCTTCCAACACGTGGGATCTGATTCCAGGGCCGGTATTACGGGGGAAGCCTGGCAAGGCTCCACAGAGAGCCAGGGATCTTGCGGAATATTTTTTTTAGTACAAACCTGATACATTCTCTGGGTGGTGTCTCCTGACACCTGGTGAGATGATGGAATGACCCTTTGATGTGACACAAAGTCCCGGTCCGGTAGCTCAGGAGGGCCATGGAAAGGGTCCCATGACTGCCCAAAGCTCTGGGGCCACTCAGGCTGCTCCCAGTGGCCCCCAGTGCGCATGCCCACCTCCTGGATACCAAGATGATATGGCAAGTTATGTTGGATTTGGCTGATGTGCAGAGGGATGGGGGGGTCTGGAGTTGCCTGTGACTAATTTTGGAATTGCTGAAGGGAAGAAAGTATGTGATGTGATTTGAAAGCTCCTGGGGAAGGTTGGGGTTGAAAGAAAAATATTCCCACAGCCCCCTAAAGCTCAGAGAATTCCGCAGTTAGTGTTTACTTAGGTGAAGAAGGGTGAGAATGAGAGACTCCAGGGACATTTCCAGTCCAGTTTGGCTCAATGAATGCGTAAGACTCACCACACTGGTGAGCACAGCTCTCCCAGAAAGTGCGGGTAAAGCTATGGCATTCAGGGCCTACATGGCTCACACAGCTTTATTCCCACACAAAGGGAAGGGCCCGGCATGAGAAGACAAAGCCAACCCTGTAGCAAGTACTCTGGTGAGGAGAAGGCTCACCAGATCTGTTCTCTCTGCTTCTCTTCCCAAGGAAGCAGCTGAAGATGGGGTGAGCCCAAGCAGCTGAAGATGGGGTGAGCCCAAGCCTCGAAGGAGCCAAGTGGGAACGTGAGCCCTACACGGGCAAGATGGAGAAGGCTTGGAATCACCCCACTGCACACGAGTCCAGGAGGCCAATGCAAACAAACAACGGCCCAGCTATTCCTGCATGTGGCTCTCTCCAATTATCCCAATGCCCGCAGGACACTGCCTGTGGGCTGTGGGGCACTGCGTAGACGGTTTCTGAGCTAGACAGTAAGGCTTCCAACGGCAGAGCAGAGAGCAAGAGAGCTGCACACGGAGCCACGTGGAGGTTAAAGAAACTTCTTCATAGATATTCTTAGTTATCTTCTGCTCCATCTTCTCCTCAAAGAAACCCACAGCGCTTGGTGGGTGCACAACACCTAGCACAGACACACATCCATCTGTTGTCAGCTGTTACTGAAACATGCCCTGCTTGAGCTGGAAGACAAATACCCCTGCAGCATCCTACAGAAGGGGTGACATTAGGGTCAGAGAACACCGTTATGACCAGAGCATGTTGTGACATGCTAAGAGAATTTTCTTCCGGAGTTGCACAGTGAAGTGGTGGGGAAAAGTCTGAAATGAAAGGAAATGTCTAGTCCTAATTCTGGCTCTTAGCTTTACCCTCTTGGGCAAAGTCACTTCACCTCTGCGGCCTCAGCTTCCTTATGAGAAAAAAGAAAAGGGGAGATTAGATGATCTCTAAATTCCTTCCAGATTTAATAATCTATGACTAAATACAGCTCATCCCTGGTTTGCCTTATAAAATCACAGTAGAATAGTGATCTCCAACTGAGAGCCTGCAGGCTATTTGCAGTTGGAGGAATTCTTTGCTCTCATGAAGCCTTCCCGCCTCATTATCTGGTGCTAGAGAAAGCTCCTCACTTGATCTTTTCCGGAGTCCCTGCCTTCCTGCTAGTTGCATTCTGACATCCATCCATGGTACACTTACTTTTAGGAACAAATATCTATCGATTCAAATTTAGGTGAAAGTCTGCAAAAGGTTGATGTGATTTCTCATATACTCTGGATGGATAAAGCAGCATAAAGTTGGAGAATGCTAACAAGAAAAATGCTTGATCACCAGTCCTGGGCTACAATGAAGGGGCCAGTTTTTAACTTGGCCATGAGTCTTGTTTTGAACCCTTCTTTCCCAGTCACTCACTGTTTGTATCTTCCTAGATAGCCTGGGCACGCAGAGGTGACACTGACAGTGTGCCACCCTTCCCAGAAACCTGCATTTAAAAAGGCAGCCTCGGAGAGATGCTTCATGCAAAGAAATACATAGAACCAGTGAAATTTCAGGCATGCAGGTAGGTGAGATGAGGTTAGGCACGAGCCTTATTAAATATCCCATCACTTAGTTTAAAGCCATTATCATATCATGAGCTTTTCTGATAAGTTGGCAATACAATGACAGTCTGAAGTTTAGCTTAGTGTTTACATTAGAAAACAGCATGATTTTTTTTCCAGCCTGATAACATTAAAAACCACTATTTATCTTTAACAAGAATCCCATGAAAAATCCCATCAATCACAACCTGATCTTTAGGGCTATTAAACATCACTGCAATTTACAGCAAGATCTGTTATCTTTAGTGTTAAAATGAAAGGCTCCCTTCCACCAAGGCAGCATATGCTAGGTAGGGGCATTTCCTTTTGTGCCTAGGTGGTCTTTTGTATAAAGAGAGGTAAACAAAGCAGTAAGACAGCTATACAATGTAGAAGAATAACACAATATTATCTCCAGAAAATTCCTGACTTCACTCATTTGGTAAACAAGTATCTGCTTCCTATTTTATGGCTTTATGTCTATCTCACAGTTCTTTCAGAGAGGTCCAGTTTCTAAGTGCTTTTCACAGAGCATTCTGGATTGAAGTAACCAGCAGCCCTGCATCTCCCCTAAGGCAGTATTCAGTAATTAGTGGATGTAACAGATTCTGCAGGACCCCTCCACCTTTTAACAGGCAGGGCCCATGGTTTATTTGGAATATAGCTTCCAGTTTGTTTGGAAGGCAGTTGTTTGAAATCCTTAACAATTACCTAAGTAGTAGTTAGGTCCTGAAGTAGCAGTCCCCTTGAGCTTATTTTAACCACCATGTTTGTAATGGCTTGCTGTGTCCCCTGCCCCACTCTAAGTTTATAGGCTGACACCTTAATACCTAGAACCTCATGTTGTGACTGTATTTGGAGACAGGGTCTTTAAAGAGGTGGTTAAGTTAAAATGAAGCCTTGAGGGTGGGTTCTAATGTAACATGACTGGTGTCCTTATAAGAAGAGGAAATTTGGATATAGAAAAAGACACCAGGGGCTCCCAAGGACAGACAGGCCATGTGAGGACAGAGTGAGTGGGTGGCCATCTGCAGGTCAAGGAGAGGGGCCTCAAGAGAAATCAACCCTGCTGACACCCTGGTCTGGATTCTTAGCCGTTCGAACTGTGAGGAAATTGATGTCTGTTGTTCAAGCTCATAGTCTGTGGTATGTTGTTATGGCAACCCTAGCAAATGAATACAACATTGTGGGTGTGCAGTGCTGTTGAACCTAACCACCATTTTATAACAGCTTATACAGTGGAAGATCCTTCTGAGTTCTAACTCTAGACACGGGATGTGTCTTCACTCACCTTGGTGGCAAGTGGATGTGGCCTGGTCCCATCTTCCCTACTTGGCAATGGAGGGCCGGGTGGAAAACCCTGTTTCTGTGGCAGTGGTCACAGCTGCAGGACATTCTCCCAAGGGGTGCAGGAGATCCTTGAAGGCTCAGGAGGTGACAACAATAACTGCCGGAACACCTCACGGGCGCTGCTGTGGAGGGCTGGGTCATTCAAGCAGCTGGGACTCCTGGGAACAGGGGAGGTTATCTGGGGGAAGCAGGGCTTTTGGGCATGGGACACCGGGAAGCCAACAGCAAAGTCGGTGTCTCTGTAAACTGGAGACTACTTCTATTTCAGAGCGCCCCTTTGATTTTACACCTGGAGTCGTGCTCTATCAGGAGAGGGGGTGTGTCTCCACACCTTTTTCCTTGTTTAAATTTACATTGGTTTTTTTAGAGATGACTGTTATACATAGCCACTGTTACTACAGGAGCTTTCTGTCCTTCATTCAGGTGTGCTGGGCAGAAACATGCTGGGAGTCCCAGCATGCACCACTGTAGACACTGTCTTGAAGAAACTTAAGTTACTTCTCTTTCTAGAATGTCCCAATTAGATTCGCCCACCAAACCTTTGGTAGAGATATAAAAAGTCTGGAAGAAAACTGGGAAGATTATTTCACAAGCTCTGGTGGACAACTGTCATTTACAAAGCTTCTAAGTCCCACTGGTTTTAGGTCAGCCTGTGCTGTGCCTGTGCTGGTCTGTTCACGTTATGCTGGCATTCACTTTCCTCTCTGCTTTATTGGGGGAGCATTATCTCCGGAAGATGACATTGGAGACGACAGACACGTGTTTAATGTCCTGGATTATAGTAATTGTCAAGACTCATTAAAATTCCAGGATGGTAAATAATTGCTCTGGCAGGAGCTCTAGGGACTCAGGAGGGCTAACCTTCTACTCCCATGGGAATACTTTAAACACAAAGGGAAAAAGCAATTAGGGCAGCAAAAAACACTAAGAATTCCATAAATGCAGAGCTTTGTAATTTATAAAATATTCCACATTCATACTTTAGAACTACTAAAGAGTCCAAGTGCAAGGCCAAGCTAATAAAAACTAGATTTAAAAAGGCTCTTGCATTCTTTGCTGCAAAGCTGAAGGCATATGAGACCTGAATTCAGAATAGGTGTTTTAATGGTCAGTTTATTTATTTATTTATTTTTTGAGTCGGAGTCTCACTCTGTCGCCCAGGTTGGAGTGCAATGGCATGCTCATGGCCACCACAGCCTCGACCTGCTGGGTTCAGGTGATCCTTCTGCTTCAGTCTTCGAAGTGGCTGGAACTACAGGTGTGCGCTACCACCCCCAGCTAATTTTTGAATTATTGTAGAGACAGGTCTCACCAAGCCCGGGCTGGTCTCGAACCCGCGAGTTCAGACAGTACACTCGCCAGAGCCTCCCAAGGTGCTGGGATTACAGGTATGAGCCACCGTGCCTGACTTATGCTCAGTTTTATTTAAACCTGGTGAGTCTGGGGTAGGCACCAGTAGTGAGGGGTAAGAGTTGCCCCAGTAGGAGGGGAGGGAAAGACCTGATAGACAAGCCAGGAACAGCAGAACTCCTTTTCTCTAAGACAGGCTAAGGAAAGAAATGGTTGGAAGGATCTTTTGTATCAAAAAAGTTTTAGTCCGTATAGGTCTCCTAGTGCTTTATTTCCTCTGCACAAACGAGATGATTCTACATTTAGCACAAAGCCTGAAGTTTACTCCCAGCGAAGTAGCTCCTTCCACGTATGCACCAAAACACCATGAGGTCATTCTCACATTGGGCGAGAACTGCAAATAATACTTAACATCGATGTGATTTCATCTACGTAAAAGAGTTCCTTATTGCCTCTATACTCAAACCCGCATTTCCCTTCCTTTCCCCAACTTAGTTTTAGGGGATCATATCAGAAGGCAGTCAGGCATCTGGGGCCCTGGGGTCCAACCTAGCACCTTGCCAGCCCCTGGATCATTCCTGTGATATTTGCCCAGCTCATCCTCACAGTCCTCCTCCTTTTTCTTTTTTTTTTTCCCCTAAACAAGCTTTCCTTTGCCAGAGATTTCAACATCCAATTGGCAAGAAACCCTGGTATTAAATACCCTTTGCATTAAGAGGTTAATGGCAGCTGTCGGAGGAAGAGGAAAATGCCAGACCGTGAGAGCAGAGAGGACAGAATCTGAGTCTACTCCAGTGTGCATCCTGTGAATCTGTCAAAACACATACTCACAGGCAAATGTACATGCAAACACACGCACACACACACAGCCCGTTCTCAAGCCCAGTCCCTTTATGGACACACATTTATCTTCATGGCTCTGCAATTCTTTGTGCTGGATCGCTGGCCTTGCCTCCTGCGGCCTCTCACACTCTGCTGCTCTTAGCTTTTTGGACAAGAGTTCGGCATCTGAGCTCAGGAGACAAGTTCAAACATCACAAAAAGAAGAAAACCAGATCGGAAACATTCAGGCTGGGAACCAGAACAAAGTCTGTTGGCCCACAAAGAACCATTCTTTTCTTTCTTCTCTCCTCTCCCTGCTGCCCTGCAGGCCCTGCCCCCAGCAGCGTTCCTCCATTTGGCTACTTGTGCGGTACACCCATCTGCGCAGACACATTCAAGAGAGAAGAATGAACTGTCGTGCCTGTGACTGTTGATGGATGTGTTCCCCGAGCGAGGGAGATGACTTCTGGGTTCTGTGCCCAGCACCGCCCAGCATTAACACCCCCTAATCCACCACCTTGAAACGAGAGGGGTGAAGCCAAAGAGCCAGTGATCAAAACACAGAAAACAAATGGCACAAGGAATCCAAGGAGAGGACAGGTCTGAGCCAAGCTCTGGAACAATACTTCCTGAAAATTAAAAATGGGACTAAGTGCTGGGAAAGGGACTTGGAATCCAAAGCTCAACGACCCACAGAGTGGGCTGGCTGATGCAAGTTCATTCCAGTGCAGCTCAGCCTCTGATGGGAGGCTGGCATTTATGGTGGAAAACCAAAAAAAAAAAAACCCAAAAAACAAAGAATTTGCACACGAGGGAAAATTCCTTTTTAAGCTTTTGAGCAGAATCTGCCTATCAGTTGAACTCCTTTAAACAGTTTAAAAGGTGGGATATGCTTTTTTGGATTTTGTTTTAAATTAAATGAACACTGACATACAGCAAAATGCACAGATTTTAAGTGTACAATTTGGTGAACTCTGATAAATACATCCATCCACATGACCATCTCCCCAGTTAAAATATAGAACATTTCCATCATCCCAAAGCCTTGCACTCCCACTCCCTTTCTGTCAATTTCTAAAGCTAATCACTGTTCTAATTTTTGTCACCGTAAATTAACTTATACTGTTCTTGAATATCATGCCAATGGAATCATACATTAATTAAATATTCTTTTGCATCTGGCTTCTTTTGCTTAACGTAGTGTTTTTGAGACTCATTCATTAGTGGTTTGTATTAGTGGTTCATTCTTCTTTATTGCCGAGTAGTATTCCATTATAAGATATATGATAATTTAAAAAACTGAGCCTTGCGGGTTGGCTCAAAGTGATTCAGGAGGTTGAGATAGGAGGATCACTTGATGCCAGGAGTTTGGGACTCACCTGGGCAACATAATGAGATCCCTATCTCTACAAAAAAATTTAAAAAATTAGTCAGGCATGGTGGTATGCATATGTAGTCTCAGCTACTTAAGAGGCTGAGATGGAAGAACCCCATGAGCCTAGGTATTTCAGGAGACAGTGAGCTATGATTGCATAAGTACACAGAGCAAGATCTTGACTTTAAAAAAAAAGGGCCAGGCATGATGGCTCACGCCTATAATCCCAGCACTCTGGGAGGCCAAGGTGAGAGGAGTGTCTGAGCCTAGGAGTTTGAGACCAGCCTGGACAACACATAAGACCTTTCATCCCTACAATACGTTAAAAAATTAGCAGGGTGTGGTAGTGTGTACCTGTAGTCCCAGTTACTTGGAAGGCTGAGGCAGAAGGATTGCCTGAGTCTAGCAGGTAGATGCTACAGTGGCTGTGAGCATACCACTGCACTCCAGGCTGGGCGACAGAGTGAGACTCTGACTTAAATAAATAAATAAATAAGATGTAATTTTAAAAAATCTATTCTCCTGTTAGTAGGCATCTGGGCTGTTTCCAGTTTTGGGCTTTTACAAATAAAGTTGCTTTGAAGAAACTTTATTAGTCGTTTTGTGGACATGTGTTCATTTTTACTGAATAAATAACTAAGAATGGAATTCCTGAGTTATAGGACAGATGGACATCTAATTTAACAAGAAATTGCCTATCAGTTTTCCAAAATATTATACTATTTTACACTCTCACCAGTATTATATCAGTTTCAGTTGCAACTTATCCTCACCAACATTTGGTATTGTCAGTCTTGTTAATTGTAGCCATTTTAGTGAGACTGCAGTACTATCTCTTTGTGCCTTTTATTAGTATAAACATTTTTCATGTGCTTACTTTGTATATTTTCTTTTGTAAAGAGTCTGTCCAAGTATTCTGCCCATTTATGTTGCTTTGTGTCTTTTGTTACCGGCTTTTAAAATATCTTCTTGACACAACTCCTTTGTCATGTGTGTGTGTGTGTGTGTGTGTGTGTGTGTGTGTGTGTGTGTGTGTATAGTAAATATTTTCTCCCAGTGTTCTGATAAATAGAGGTGTGATGAAGTCCAATTTACCATTTTGTTCTCTCAAGTTTAGTGTTTTATGTCTGAATGCCTGCTGAACTGGGTAGTTTTAGTAGTACATGTGCCCTTTGGCTAATATCTGGAATTAAAACACATTTCTTTATTAAGGCTTAAAACAACCTCCTATTGCTAATCACTGGCTATAAAGGCTCAATTTTAGAACCAAAAACACTGACTTTGCCTAAAATTCCTGGGCTGTTAAGTTTAAAAATAGAAATTGCACTTCCAAAACTGATTAGTCATTCAACATGTAAGTCATATATATTCTGTATTCATATATATAATCCATAAGATTGATGAGATGGTTTGTAGCATGTAGGCATGATACTGACAAGTATGGTGGGGGCGGGAGGGGGCAATAAACGTTTGGAATTCAACTTTAGCTTTAAAAACTCGCCAAAAGGAAATTCT
>CAUYQG010105688.1:0-36369 GCA_963574415.1 Tarsius wallacei
CAGTTCAGGCGATCCTTCTGCCTCAGCTGCCTGAGTAGCAGGACTACGGGCATGCGCCACCATGCCCAGCTAGTTTTTTGATTTATTGTAGAAATGAGATCTCACCATGTTGCCCAGGCTGGTCTCGAACTTGCGGGTTCAGGCAATCCTCTTGCCTCAGCCTTCCAAAGTGCTGGGATTATAGGCATGAACCACTGTGCCCGGCCCAACTAATTTTTTTTTTTTTTTGAGTTGGAGTCTCACTCTGTCACCCAGACTGGAGTGCAGTGGCCGCGAGCGGCCACTACAGCCTCGACCTGCTGGGCTCAGGCGATCCTTCCGCCTCAGCCTTCCAAGTAGCTGGAACTACAGGCGCGCGCTACCATGCCCAGCTAATTTTTTGTAATTATGAGGCCTCCCTATGTTGCCTAGGCTGGTTTCAGATTTGTGCCAATCCTCCCACCTTGGTCTCCCAAAGTGCTGGGATTATAGGTTTGAGCCACTGCACTCAGCCTGTACTTGCTTTAAAATATTTCCACAAGCCATGTGTGATGGCTCACGCCTATAATCCTAGCACTTTGGAAGGCTGAGGCAAGAGGATTGCCTGAACCCAGGGTTTCGAGACCGGCCTGGGCAACACGGTGAGACCTCATCTCTATAATAAATCAAAAAATGAGCTAGGCGTGGTGGTACATGCCTGTGGTTCCAGCTACTTGGAAGGCTGAGATGGAGGGATCACCTGAGCCTAGTGGGTCAAGGGTGCGGTGGCCATGAGCATGCCTCCTGCACTCCAGCCTGGGCGACAGAATGAGACTCCTACTCAAAAAAATAAAAAATAAAACAAAATTTCCACCAAAACGTTATGGTTTGAATGTTCGTGTGCTGCCCCCTCGGCACCAAATTTCATGTTGAAGCCTAATCTCCAAAATAACGGTGTTAAGAGCTCAAGCCTTTGGGAGGTGATAAGGTCATGAGGGTGGAGCCCTATGAATAGGATCTGTGCCCTTATAAAACAGGTCTGAGGAAGTTTTTTTGCCCCTTTGCCCTTCTGTCATGGAAGGTCACATATAGATGGTGCCATCAAGGAGGAATAAGGCCTTACCAGACACCAAATCTGTTGGCAACTTGAACCTGGACTTCCCAGAACTGTGAGCAATAAATCTGTTGTACATAAACTACCAGGCTAACAGGGCTCAGTGTGGTGACTCACAGCTGTAATCCCTATAATTTGGGAGATTGAGACTGAAGGAATACTTGAGGCCAGGAGTTCAGGAGCAGCCTAAGCAACAGAACAAAACCTGGTTTCTTTCTTTCTTTTTTTTGTTGGAGTCTCACTCTGTCACAGAGGCTGAAGTGCACTGGCACAATCATGGCCACCGCAGCCTCGACCTGCTGGGCTCCAGCGATCTTTCCGCCTCAGCCTTCCAAGTAACTGGAACTACAGGCGTGCATCATCCTGCCCGGTTAATTTTTTGATTTATTGTAGAGACGAGCTCTCACCAAGTTGCCCAGGCTGGTCTTGAACCCCTGGGCTCAGGTAATCCTCTCATCTCTGCCTCCCAAAGTGCTGGGATTACAGGTGTGAGCCACCATGCCTGGCAGTAAACCCTAGATAAGTTAGAATTCCTTGGGTGATCTGGATCTGGCTGGCCAGGATATCCATCTCACTCTTACACCTGAGGTTCCAGCACTCAGTTTTTTCCCCATTAAGTGGCATACTGAGCTAGGGAGTCCCTGATAGGACCCGTGGCCCCTAAGAACAGTACCAGATGAGGGCAAATACCTACTTTATTAGACAACAGCTGGCCCGCAGGCTTTCCACAGCCCACCCTCATAGATGGACGGACAATGAGATGACAGAAGGAGCCTGCTACCCGCTCTTCTGCCCCTGGCATCCTGGTCCTGGGATGGGTGGGGAAAAGGAGATACCAAGGAGGGTGGGGACTTGCCTCACAGAGGCCTCATAAATACACAGGGTCACTGGCCAGGGACACAAAGGGCTGGGCAGCAGGGACTGAGGAAAGGTGGGCTATCCTGGGAAGGCCCATGTCACGCAGCCTCCTGTGTCCGAGGGGGGCCTGGCTCGACATCCAGGCGGCACAGAGGACTGTCATACACCATCTGCAGGTTCACCTTGTGGCCCACCAGCTCCCGGATATTGTTGATGCCATATTTGATCATTGTTGGCCTTGAGGGGGAGGGAATGGAGTTTAACACGAGTTCAGGCCATGCTCTCCTCTGCTCAGAACCTCTCCAGGGTTCCCACCTTCCTCAGGGAACAGCCCAAGTAATTCCTGTGCACCATCTACCCTGTTACCTCCCTGCCCTCACTTCTCCCTCCAGCCATATGGGCCTCCTCGCTGTTCTTCAAACACACAAGGCACATTCCCACCTCAAGGCCTTTGGACTGGCTGTGCTCTCTGCCTGTAACACTTCTCTGTCCTCACTTTTCATTGCGTCATCTACCTCCAATCTTTGCTCAGATGCAACTTCCTCTGTGTGGTCCTCCCTGACCACCTAGTCTCCCTAGCCCTCCCTATACTATTAATACTGCCTCAACAGACTCTAGACTTTATTTGTTGAATTACATAATCAAACAAGCAAGTTATCACCCTTCTGGCTGCACCAGAGGCAGGGATGTGTACACAGCACTGGGCCAGGCTTCAGATGGTACTTACTCCTAAAGGTTTGTCGAATGCATGGATGGTGCTGAAGCTACATAGTCAGACACCCTGAGGTCCCACCAGGGCACTTACCGCTCCAGGGAGAGGCCCCAGGCAATGACTGACACATTCTCAGGAAGCCCCATGGGCAGCAGCATCTCGGGGCGGAAGAGCCCGGAGTTCCCGACCTCCACCCACTTCTTCAGGCCTGTGGAGGTGGGAAAGGGAAGACAGAGGTGATAAGTGTGGGTTATTCTGGGACTGGTGGTGAACTTGGGAGGTGAGGTATGGGCTTGGCAGCGAGGGGGACTGGAGCCAAGCCACGGGTGGCCGGAGACCTCCCTCCGCACCCTGGGTCACACCCTGACCTTGGTGGTAGCTGAACACCTCCATGCTGGGCTCCGTGTATGGGTTGTAGGCGGGTTTGAAGCGCAGCTGGGTGATACCTAGAGGGGGCAGGGAGGGAAGGGGAGCAAGGATGGAGGATTAGGCTGGTGACCACCATACTGCCCTGCCCTGCCCTGCCAGTATCACTGCCTCATGCACCCACTCACCCAACTTGGTGAAGAACTCCCGCAGGACACCCATGAGGTGGCCAAGAGTGAGGCCATGGTCCGCCACAACGCCCTCAATCTGGTGGAACTCAGCCAGGTGCGTGGCATCCAGGGTCTCGTTCCGGAATACTCGGTCAATGGAGAAGTACTTGGCTGGCATGAAGGGCTTCTATGGGGTGACAGCCGGGCCCAGATGTGGGTCAGTAGGCCCACAGGACAGTACCCAACTCCGCCCCACCCAGGCTGAGCTGGTACCTTCTTGGCAAGGCGATAGAGGGCGCGGGCACTAGATGATGTGGTGTGTGTGCGCAGCAGATTTTTCCGGGCCTCGTCCAGCTTCCAGGTGTACTTGTACCTTCGGGAGGAAAGGTGGGCATATGCAAAAGCCCTGGGGCCCCCAACCTCCTTTCCTTCTACACCCCCAAAGTTCTGGTCCTGCCTCACCCCTGGGACCCATAGCCGCCCTGAGAGTGGGTCCGCTTGACCCGCTGGACGTAGTCCATTGGAAGTTGCAGGGCCTCGGCTGGATCTGGGTAGGACAGAACATCACATAGTCAGTCAATGAGCACTTCTTTTTTTCTTTCTTTTTTTTTTCTGAATAAGAGTCTCACTCTGTCACCCAGGTTGGAGTGCAGTGGCATGCTCACAGCCACTGCAGCCTCGACTTGCTGGGCTCAGGCGATCTTTCTGCCTTAGCCTTCCAAGTGGCTGGAACCACAGGCATGCGCTATTGTACCCATCTAGTTTTTTATTTATTGTAGAGACAAGGTCTCACCAGGTTGCCCAGGCTGGTCTCGAATCCCTGGGCTCAGGCAATCCTCTTGCCTTGGCCTCCCAAAGTTCTGAGATTACAAGCATGAGCCTGTGTATTTCAGATCTTACAACCACCTTATGATGCTAGTATTTTTATTTCATTTAACACAAACTGAGACTCACAAGTTAAATAAATTGCTGTATGTCATGCCACTAACAATAGTCATAAAATAGGCAGGTTTCGTAATATATATGTAGAAGGCAGAAATGTCAGAATCTACCTTCAACTGATAGCATTAAAGTCCTCTGAATCAAAACCTTAGTGCAATATCAGATTAGGCTTCTGAATGCTAGTTTCTAGCATTGATGAATTTGTGTTTATCCTTTTTTTGTTTAACCTACTAATTGCTTTCGTCAGTGATGCCTGAAAAGTTTTTTAATCACTTTTTTACCTACATGAATTTCTGACCTACTGCTTGTTTTGATCTGTTCCTGGCAATAGAGTAGAAAGTCTATGTAGCCGATGAAACTTTATGTTAAAATAAGAGCATATCATAATTATACAGTATATTGGATTTGAAAAACCATTGATTACTCCTAACCTTATACTGACAAAATGTTATCTGTGTGTATACACACATATGTATTTTTGTCTTCCTGAAAAATGATTCCACAACAATGCAACAACATTTTTATCCACTTATACTTATGTGCACTCCTGGTATCCTCTGTAATGCTGTTCAACACAAAACAAAGCCAAGTTATTGCTGATTCTACATCCAGAATGAGGAAAAGTCAGGATAAGTTTGGATGCTCTGATATTGGGTGTTGGAGGATGCAGAGGTTCTGAAATGATGAAGGAGCCAACTTACGGGGCTTCTGACAAGTTTGGGAGTAATACATGTTTTAAAAATAATGGCCAATTGAAATTTAAACTCTGACTTCACAATGAACTCATATTCTAAAAAGAAAAGTTATTATAAGTGTATAAAAAGTAAAAAAGAATAGGTGATAAATGATTAGTTTAACGCTGTTGACCCCACAGAATGGTAGAAAGGGCTTCAACATGAGCTGTGATCCTGCTGACAGACCAGGATGTCGAGTGACAGGATGGTAGCTTACTGTTTCTGGATCACCGGAGTTAAAGACCGCATCATTTTTACAGGTGGCATCTGGTTGCAAAAAACAAAGCTCATGTGGTAGATAGCAACGTAATTTTCATTAGTGTAGTAAATGAAATTCAATTATAAGAGGGAAACAGCTTCAAGACTTGCAGGTTGGATTGAATTTACCTTGTGAATGTCAGTCAGGTCCTGTACTTTTAGCCAGAATCGGTTGATAATCCATAGTGTGAAACCTTTTTTAATCTTTGTTTTCTTTTTGTGGTTTGAGGAAATTACCTTAATCCCAGAACTGCATCAAAATAAATATCACAACAACTTCAGGAAGGTTTAAAATCTAGTGCAGAAATAATAATTAGTTCAACCTATATTGTTGACAATGATATTTTAGAACACAATTGAAAAGAATTGATTATATTGTAACAATATTTTCCAGTCCTTTTATGTTAAAGACAATGTCATAATGATCTTTAAAACTTTTAAGTCTGATGGGATGCCTGTAATATAGTAAATAATAAATATTAAACATAAATCCAGATTTTTAAGCAGGATATGTGAGATAGATAGCATTGTATAAATTATGATGATATAAAAATCTAATTATCTAAACTAAAATTTATTAAGAAAATAATACATTTGAAATCACTTAAAGCTATTTTATATGCTTTTTAAGGAATTGCAATATTTGTAAGATTTGTATCTGAAATTTTATTTGTATCTCTGGTTTTGCTTTGTTACTTCATCTCTAAATTCTGAGTAATTATGTTTTCTTATGTTAGTAGCACTCCCTAATACACTTAAGAATTGTTAGATTTGCCTGTATATATGTTTTCTACAGGCAAAACTAGATTTTTTTGTTTATTATACTTATAGATCTCAATGATATCTGATTCATTAGTGTATTAAATATTGTGATATTATTTTTGGTTTTTAATTATCTTTGTATACGTAGTCCCTTATTTGAAATAAACACCTACTGTAGATGGAGGTAGCCAAGTGTAGGAACTTATAACATGAAGAGCTCAGTTTCTTATAGCAATACTGAACCGATTTAAAGGAAAATTGTGTATATTTTTTAATTACTTTAACTGTTGCTGTAAAAGTGTAAAAATTTCTGAGTACAAGCTATTTTATGAGTTGTTGAACTTTAAAAATAAGTAATTCATAATGAAACTTTTTCTCAAAATTATAGAATCTCAGAGGTGCATATTGTGTTAGATACCTTATCCAAACTTCCTTTTCTCAGAAGCAGCAGCTAAGATTCACAAAGTTGGGTAGCGTGTCCAAGCCTGTAAAGAATCTCTGACCTGAACACCTGTGGTGACATTTAGATATAACAGTGGGGTGAACTGTTTGCCATTTTTTTGCCACTTCTGTCTCAAAAAGTTGAGCCTATTAATACTACAGAATGATTTATGTGTGATGGGGGTGGGTGGGTCAGAAGAAAGTGTTCGGTAGTTGCTGCTTCAGCCTAAAGTCTTTCTGTAACACATGAATTCACAAAGTAGCCACATGTATAAAATGAAACTTCAGTATACAGCTGGGCTCAGGTCTGCATTTCTACATGGCATGTTTATCAGGTTACCTCCATGATCGTGATTCATCGTTGTTTTCCTCCTTGCCCTTTACCTGAATCATAGCACTTGGCACTTGTGACTGTTGAACACCTTAAGTGTGGCTGGTGTGAACTGAGATGTGCTGTGTCAGAAACACACTGGCATTCATGTCTGTAATCGACGCTCAACCCTCCATACAATTTGTTTCCGTAGAGGGTGGGGGCTACTTACTGTACATGTCTCTCACCAAGTCCAGGCAAACCTTCCGGGCCCATCTTGAGTTCTGTCCTTTCATTAAAATGTTCATATCTACATACATCTCTCTTTATTTATATCTCGTTATCCGCCTTCTCCCTTTTATTTTTTATTTATTTATTTATTTATTTTTTATTTTTTTGAGTTGGAGTCTCACTCTGTCGCCCAGACTGGAGTGCAGTGGCCGCTCCTGGTCACCGCAGCCTCGACCTGCTAGGCTCCGGCGATTCTTCCGCCTCAGCCTTCCAAGTAGCTGGAACTACAGGCGCGCGCTACCACGCCCAGCTAATTTTTTGATTTATTGTAGAGATGCGGTCTTGCCAAGTTGCCCAGGCAGCTCTCGAACTCGCGGGCTCAGGCAATCCACTCACCTCAGCCTCCCCAAGCGAGGGATTACAGGCTGAGCCACCGAGCCCGGTTCGCCTTCTCCCTTTTAAAGCTTACATGGGTTCTTAATGAAAGTCTGCCGTGTATTATTACTTAATAGTGGCGTGTATTTATGCCTGTCTCCAGGACAATAATTAAGTAAATTGCCGCTAGAATTATAGTTCTACCTAGCAACTTATTTCCCATCTCCAAACATGTAGCAGTGAGCACATAACTGGTTCTTAATAAATTCATGCTGAATTGAGTTTGTGGATATATCTTTGTAATTAAAAAACCCCTATGTTAGAATATGTTATAGTTTTCAAACTACTTTTACATATGAGCCTTATCTAGTTTTCCAGCAGCTTTATTAGATAGGCAAGGCAATTATTCCCTTCTTTGTTAGAGGATAAAATAGGGACTTAAAAAGACAACAGTGTAATAACCGGGAATGCTTTGTTTCCTATCCAGTCTGATTTCTTGCTTTTTTGGTTGAGAATTTTTGACTATTCTCTATCATGGAGGAGTGTGGCTTGGTTTTCATCAAACTTGTCTGAAATTATTTTTAATCCCTTATTTTTAACCAGAATTTTCTGAGCTCTTGACCTCTGAGGCTGTGGTACACACTAGGGTGTTTGGGTGCAGGTTGGTGTGAACTCTCCTTTTAGGTCTATACAAACTGCAAATTGGTTGCTGTTTTAGAATGTGGTTTTCCAATGAATTTTATTTCATGTGTCAACTCCATTTGATTAGGGGTGCATATCTGGAATGTTCTGTTCAGAAAATTTGAGGCACTGTTTAGTTTTAATGATGAAATGTTTACTTTCAACTAAAGTGTGGAAATTAGGCAAATACGGGTAGTTATGCCCTATATTTACTATTTAAGTAATACTAAGTCAGTTTTTGTTTCAAGTCACTGCTTTTCTTTTTAAATGTACATGTCCAGTATACCTGTAAATTTTCTATCTTCTCGTAATCTGAGTAGAAAGGAAAGAAAAATGATACTTCTAGATGTCGTGACCTTTTTCTAACCAGAAGAGGCCAATCTTATCTTTCAGTTTACTTTCTCCATCCCCAACTTTTACAGTGTAGGCTTTCAACTAACATTTTAGGTTTACAGCAGTTTTTGTACTTGGCTTAGGTTTGTTTTACTGTTTATTCAGAAGTTAATGTGGGCCAGACTCAGTGGCTCAGCCTGTAATCCCTGCACTTTGAGAGGCTGAGGTGAGTGGATTGCCTGAGCCCATGGGTTCGAGATCAGCCTGGGCAACTTGGCGAGATCTTGCCTCTACAATAAATAAAAAACTAGCCGGGCGTGGTAAAGCACGCCTGTAGTTCCAGCTACTTGGAAGGCTTAGGTGGAAGGATCTCTGGAGCCCAGCAGTTCAACGCTGGGGTGACCGTGAGCATGCGTGCCACTGCTCTCCAGCCTGGGCGAGGGAATGAGACTCCAATGTAAAAAAAAAAAAAAGAAATTAACATGTAAAGCTAAACACAAAATTAATATAAATGGATATAAAATGTTTACAACTCACAGCATAGGTATATTAATGATGTACACTGAAAGGGTATTTCAAACAGAATAAATTCAGGTATTTCCTATTCTTCCCCTCTATAGATATTGATTTTCGTTATGTCTCTATCCATAAAAAATAAAATTTGAGGAATACAGAGTTGAATAATTTAGAAATAATGTGAAATTCATTAGAAAGTTCCTTTAGAAGATCTCTTTCTTTTGCCTCAAATCAAATTTCCATTTTTTGCACATTCTTTTTGTGTCTTTATTTTACAATTACGCTTTTAAATTATTTTCTAAATGAAGTTCAAATGCTTCATCTTTCAGATCTTGACAGAGCAAGTGTGTACTCAGGTTGTACACAAACCACATCCAGAGCCAGATTCTACAGTGAAAATTCAGAATCCAAGTGAGCAAATGGCCATTCTCTGTTGTGATGTGGTAGGAACATGGCGACGCGTGAGACTGAGTGGACGCTGTCCCTAGCCCTTTACGTCTCTGTGGTTCACCTAGCTGTGACGCTTGTGACTCATCTGTCACAGTGCTATTTAGTTGAAAGTCACTAAATGTCTTTTGAGTTGGAGATGTGACACAGTTAAGCATCCTCAAGGTTTTTTCTTTATTTACAGTGATTCTTAAGGTGGTGGCAACTTTGTTAAAAAACTCTACACCAAGTGCAGAACTGATGGAAGTGCGTCGTTTATTTTTATCTGACATGATAAAGCTTTTCAGTAACAGCCGTGAAAATCGAAGGTAAGCAATTTGAAGACTATAATAAAACCTTATTTCATGATTAATCGTTTTTCTCTCCTTGATTTTCAGTCTTTCCATATAAAAATTTTAAAATCTTTCCCATGTCGTTAGACACTTTTAATCATTAAAAAGGCTTTGTATGTCTCCTTGATATAATCTGTATTCAGTATACGTCCATTTATTTTTATATGATTTTATTTAATTATATGGGTATTGTATTTATGAATGTCCATATACATAAACCCTTATTTATAATGCACTGTTTCTTTTGGTGAGACCTGTCTGTCATCAACAGTACTTTTAATTTTAGTTGTGTTGGATTTGCCCATATCTATGCTTACCACGGCTCTTCTTGTCCCCTCAAGTTTGTCTCATGTCTGGTTGTTGTCCTGCATTTTTAAGCTGGTTATCTACAACCTAGGACTCTGTGGTGGTCATTGCTTGAGTCTATAATTTAACTTATATTGATTATCTATTGTGTGTACAACACTGTCCGGCACAAGATAGTCTTAGTACATAGCCTAAGTACAATCCAGTGGGAAAGACAACCATAAAGCAATAATTAATTTACAATGTGTTAATAAGTGCATTGTGAGTGCTAAGGTTGAGGAGAAAATAGAGAAACAGTAACTAAATCTGACCAGGAAAGTTAGGAAAGCGGTTTTGATTGATGATGAGAGTTTTTCCTGGTAGAGAAACGGTGCAAAGTCATTCCAGGCATAGATTATAGAATGTGCGGAATGACTGTGTTCCTTGTTTTACCTAGGTCAGATCCTATTTTCACAAATTTATCTACATCTCAGAATAGTAAATTTTAATTTATTGAAGGTATTTTAATGAGATAATTTTTCCTCCCTAGATGCTTACTGCAGTGTTCAGTGTGGCAGGATTGGATGTTTTCCCTTGGCTATATTAATCCTAAAAATTCTGAGGAACAGAAGATTACTGAGATGGTCTACAATATCTTCCGGATCCTTCTGTACCATGCAATAAAATATGAATGGGGAGGCTGGAGAGTCTGGGTGGATACCCTCTCAATAGCCCATTCCAAGGTAACGCTGGGTGTAACACTTCATGCCAGCAGGGTTTTAGCAGTGAATTAAATGGCTACAAACGCGTCTCTGGTGCCATCTTGTGGGCGTCTTATGTTTTGGCCGATGCCTTTATCCCAGTTTCTCTTTTCTGTTTTCCTCCTTCTCTGTTCATCCGTTGCTAGACCTTTAAAGTATCTTTTTAGGGGCAACCTCCTTGGGTCCCCTCCCACTGTGGGAGCTTTTCTGTCCTCTCAATAATTCCTGCTTTCTCACTTTAAAAAATAAAAAATAAAAATACAGTGTCTTTCTAGATCATTTAATTAGAACCCCAAATGTATAAATTGGAAATTATAGAGCTCACCTACATCTGCTTTATTATTATTATTTTTTTATTTTTAGAAAGCAGGATTTATTGAGAGGACAGAAAAGCTCCCACGGTGGGAGGGGACTTGAGGGGTTGCCCTACATCTGCTTTATAGCAGATCTGTACCTGAGAGATCTTGAATCTGAGCCAATTGCTCTTTTCACTAAAGCATACTTACCTGGTTGTTAGCAGAAAACAGTCTCTGGAATATACTTTTAAAGACATTTTTTAAGTAGTCAGAAATTTTTTTGTTTGTTTCCAGGTGAATCATAAACACGTTTAAGGTGTTTAAGTGTAGTGGCATTTTAATTACATTATCTTTATTTTAATTTTAAGAGTCGACATGCCTGTGTTTTTAATATTATTTGATCTTTAGTAAAATGATATGGTGAATTAAAGTATGCAAGTATATACATTAGAGTCTGGAAATTCAGAGTTTGATTTCTCTTTATATGATGTCATAGCAGAAGCATAGGTCACAGAAGTGTGGCTTTTAATTCAGTCTGTACCATAATAGAGTTTGATCTTAGGAGATTCACTTAGTCCTTTAGATTAGGAGTTGGAAAAATGTTTTAAAGGGATAAATAGTGTATGTCTTAGACTATTTGGGCTAAACAGCCCCTGATGCAGCTACTCAACTCTGCTGGAAAGTGTGAGAGTGTCCGCAGACAATATGTAAATGAATGAGCATGGCTTTGAGCTAATAAAACTTTATTTACCAAAACAAATGATGAGCTAATTTGAGCCATAGCCATAGGTTGCCAAACCCTACTTTGGAGATTTACTTTCTTCTATAAAATGAAGGAGGGTTTATATCATGATAATCTTTAAAAGAAGGTTCCTCTCAATGTAAAATTCAGTTAGCCTATCATCTAAATATAAATTAATATCACCTATGTCTATAAGAAAAGATTTTGAACATTTACATTTTATAATATATTGACAGCTCACATTTATTATTACTTTAACAATTTTGAAAATAGCAAAGACAAAGGTTCTGTTAAGTCTTTGTGCCAAAAATATATATCCTGATAATTCCTAAATAAGCCTAAGTAAATTAGCAAATTCAGTATAGCCTACATGAGAATAAAACTGTGGGCCAGGCTCAGTGGCTCAGCCTGTAATCCCAGCACTTTGGGAGGCTAAGGCGAGTTATTGCCTGAGCCCGTGGGTTCGAGACCAACCCAGGCAACTTGGGGAGACCTTGTCTTTACAATAAATCAAAAATTAGCCAGGTGTGGTAGCGTGTGCCTATAGTTCCAGCTACTTGGAAGGCTGAGGTGGTAGGATCGCCATAGCCCAGCAGGTTGATGCTGGGGTGGCCATGAGTGTGCCACTGCACTCCAGCTTGGGTGACGGAGTGAGACTCCAAATCAAAAAAAAAAGAGAAAACTGTGATGTTTCAACAGTTTATAAGTTTATATTTTTATAGATATATGGACATTTTTTAAACTTTAGTTGTTGTGATGGACACATGTGAGCAGTAGATGGTGAAAACTGACATAGTATTAGTACTTTGGATTTTGAATGTTAGTAGTTTACGTTTAAGTAAATGTGGGGGAGATAACTGACATTTTAGGTTAGGGTAGCATTGACATTAACCTAGAAAAAAGATAGCCTATAATGTTGCTAGTTTACCTGTGTGATTTTGGGCAAGTCATGTAATAAGTCATACAAAGCTGTGTTTGTTATTTCTGATTACTTAATGAAACTAAGCATGTGTTTTAGAGCCAACATGCTGAGTTTGAACTCTTAAAATTTCTTGCACTATTTCTGCTATTTCCGTA
The DNA here is from genome assembly GCA_963574415.1 of Tarsius wallacei. Classification (NCBI taxonomy): domain Eukaryota; kingdom Metazoa; phylum Chordata; class Mammalia; order Primates; family Tarsiidae; genus Tarsius; species Tarsius wallacei. The sequence continues at coordinate 12,702 of CAUYQG010105688.1, forward strand.
ATTTGTATTATTTATTTTTTTCTTTTGGATATATACAAAATGCCCTAATGTTTTTTTGTTTTTTTGCTTATTCCTAAGGTTACTTATGAAGCACACAAGGAATACCTGGCCAAAATGTATGAAGAATATCAACGACAAGAGGAGGAAAACATTAAAAAGGGAAAGAAAGGGAATGTGAGCACCATCTCTGGTCTTTCATCGCAGACAACGGGAGCAAAAGGTGGAATGGAAATTCGAGAGATAGAAGATCTCTCACAAAGCCAGAGCCCGGAAAGTGAGACAGATTACCCTGTCAGCACAGACACTCGAGACTTACTCATGTCAACCAAAGTGTCAGATGATATTCTTGGAAATCCAGATAGGCCAGGCAGCGGTGTGCATGTGGAAGTGCACGATCTTTTAGTTGACATAAAGGCTGAGAAAGTAGAAGCCACGGAAGTAAAGCTTGATGATATGGATTTGTCACCAGAGACCTTAGTAGGCGGAGAGAACAGTGCCCTTGTGGAGGTTGAGTCTCTGTTGGACAACGTGTATAGTGCTGCTGTTGAGAAACTCCAGAACAATGTACATGGGAGTGTCGGTATTATTAAAAAAAATGAAGAAAAGGATAATGGTCCGTTGATAACATTAGCAGATGAGAAAGAGGAGCTTCCCAACAGTAGTTCATCATTTCTCTTTGATAAAATGCCCAAACAGGAGGAGAAACTCCTTCCGGAGCTTTCTAGCAACCACATCATTCCAAACATTCAGGACACACAAGTGCACCTTGGTGTGGGTGATGATCTTGGATTGCTTGCTCACATGACCAGTAGTGTAGACTTAACTTGTACATCAAGTATAATGGAAGAAAAGGAGTTCAAGATCCATACCACTTCAGATGGGATGAGCAGTATTTCTGAAAGAGACTTAGCGTCATCTGCTAAAGGGCTAGAGTATGCTGAAATGACTGCTGCAACTCTGGAAACGGAGTCTTCTGGTAGCAAAATTGTACCAAATATTGATGCAGGAAGTATAATTTCAGACACTGAGAGATCTGACGATGGCAAAGAATCAGGAAAGGAAATCCGAAAAATCCAAACAACTACTACAACACAAGTAAGCAGTTTTATCTGAGTGCTAGAAATAAAAAAGCAAAAGTGCATGGAGTAGATGCTGGTTGTTAGCACCAAAGCAGAGTGCTGTCTTACTGATTGCATCATTTCTATTCAATTATGGCATATTAGTAATGTGTGGAATTGAGTAGCATGAAGTCATGCATACAAGAAATGTAAAAATATCTGAAATTCTATTTCCAACTCTGCCGCATTCTTCTCTTTAGCTTTGCTCAACCTCTCTGGGCCTAAGTTTTTTATAATGTACAAGAGGTTGTTGTACTAGATTAAAATGTGAACTTTAAGGTCTCTAACAGTCCTAACAAGGTCTTCATCCTGAATACTTGATTAATTTTAACCCTTTACGCTTCAGGCCCAACCATGTTCTGTGGATTACAGAAAAGAGAATTTGGAGCCCAGATTGCACTGATAAAAGAAGGGGATGGGAGAAGGGAACTGTTGTTTATCAAGTGCCTACTGTGTTCCGGGCACTGTGCTCTGTGTTTTCAGATTTAATCCTCACAAGAACCCTGTTAGGTCGGTAATGTGGCTGAGGAAAATTGGAATTACTGGCAGTGAGAATGTCCTTTACAGTCACATGGACAAGCAGTCGTTATGAAACGATGAAAGACTCTTAGGTCTGGCAGTTAGTGAATGTCAGTACTTTGGTTTTGGCCTCACCAGAGTAAAACCACAATCAGATGATATTATCTGATATGGATTTTAATTATTGAGCTTGGAATTATGACTACTTCTTTACTTTCTAGGCTAAATAATACCTTACAATTAAGAATTTAAGAAAGTAGTAACACTTTTAATTATTTGGGTTTTGCTGTCCTCTGGGAGTCCTACTTGCCTTTTAATGTCAGTGAAGATAAATTTTACGTATTTTCATTAGAGTTACATTATGAAGAGTTAACCGTGCCTTAGTGATGTCTTTCTGTTCCAATAAGAATCACTAACAATATCTTCTCTGTGTGGCAAAGGTGTTTTTATGTTTTCTCTAACTGCCAGCTTCCATTTTTGTGGCAGTTGCATCGCAGCAACAATTGACAAAGGATGGGCATATTGAATTGGGTACAGATGTGAAATAAAGCATGGTGCATTGTTTATTGAACAATAATAGGCTGGCCTGTTGAATGCTTAACTTGCCTGTTTTTCATTTGGAGTTCATAGGCATTTTTCTAGTTTGTTTTCTAACTTACTGGATGGATTTTTAAAAATTATTGTGAGTGAAATAGACGTTGAAGTTAACGTGACTCTCTTCAAGTAACGTTTCCTCTAATCTTGTGTTTTAGCTACAGTTAGTTGATGACATATACCTAGTATGCTTTACTTCCTATGTGCTCACTTCCATAAGAAGGTAATGTGGTCACAAGTAAAGATCCCATAGCGGGTAAAAGAGGATCTGGTTTTCAGTGTGAACTTTGGTGTTAACCTTAGGTATTTCACCTTGCCTTGTTTCTACAGTAGTAAAATAGTAACAATTATGGCAGCTTTGCAACTCAAAAAATTCCCTGTGCAGGGAATTACCAAGTGAATAATATATGTAGACTATATTAACCTACTGCAGGCAAAAGCTTTAATCATTTTTCCATACTCACTGTTTTGAAATAAGGCATTTCTTTTGTGCTCCTCAAAAGTTCATCTTCTCTTTCTTTAGGCTGTTCAGGGTCGGTCTGTTACCCAACAAGACCGAGATCTCCGCGTTGACTTAGGATTTCGAGGAATGCCCATGACTGAGGAACAGCGGCGCCAGTTCAGCCCAGGCCCTCGGACCACGATGTTTCGTATTCCTGAGTTTAAATGGTCTCCAATGCACCAACGGCTTCTCACGGATTTGCTGTTTGCATTAGAGACAGATGTACATGTTTGGAGGAGGTAGAACTTTTTCTTTTTTATAAATAAAAATCCAAAACTTTAAATCTGAGTGTTGCCTGGTCTATATAAAAGAGATTTAACAACAAAAAAATCTATCTTGATTTAAAGGAATTTCCACATTTTTTTTTTTTTTTGAGTTAGAGTCTCACTGTGTCGCCCAGACTGGAGTGCAGTGGCCGCTCCTGGCCACCGCAGCCTCCACCTGCTGGGCTCCGGCGATCCTTCCGCCTCAGCCTTCCTTCCAAGTAGCTGGAACTACAGGCGCGCGCTACCACGCCCGGCTAATTTTTTGATTTATTGTAGAGATGAGGTCTCGCCAAGTTGTCCAGGCGGGTCTCGAACCCGCGGGCTCAGGCAATCCACTCACCTCAGCCTCCCCAAGCGAGGGATTACAGGCTGAGCCACTGAGCCCAATACCATGTACTAAATTTATTATTGATAATGCTATCATAACAACATATAATGCTAAAATAAATTTTCGAATCACCCTATGACGTATGTTTTCAGATCCATTTGTATTTAAGCAGTTAGCGAATATCAGTTCAAGTATAATTACTTAAAGAGGACAAATCTACATAAATAATTCCTTTTCTTGATTTTCTATTTAATTTTTAATAGCAAATATGTAACAAAATAATCAATTATGAGAGTTCACCATTTAAATATGCGTGCATGCCTGTAAATTTGGAAGCTGAAGGCTGTGAGTACCTGCATACTCTACCATGAGCTGCTTAAACAGTTTGTGTCATGACATTCTTAGGAATGTTGGCTTCTGTGCGTTTCCTGATTTCCCTTTTAGGATTCAAGGTGGCTACTTCAGCCCCCAACATCAGTTCAACTTTTTTTTTTTTTTAAGATGCCTGTCAAGAAATTTTTCCCTCATATTTCATGAGCCAGCAGGATCACATGCCCTTTTAAATCACAAGCAAATAAAAAAGGGATTATAGTGACTGGCCTTTAGGGACCAGTACAGGTTAATAATTTAGTAACTGGGGTGAGGCAACCTTTCCTATACCAAATCTAGCTCAATAGTAGAACAAATCTAGAATGATTAGCAGGAAGAAGTCATGACTAGTAAGGTCTGCCTTAGGAAGTTTTCACTTTTGATTTTCTTTGACCAATTTGCTCTTAGGCTACTCATGTCTTGTCATGCTAATGTTGTTGTATGATGAGTTACCTAGAGATGATAACTAAGGAAACTGTCAAGTGCTCTAACTATAGCATGAAGATCAGTGCATGGAGATAAATAACGTAACTCACTAGTTATAACATGGGTAGCACCTAAGTGTGCGATACTCAGCTTTTCTTCCATCCACACACTGTGTGTCTTTGTTTTCTTTCATGGACTCATGAAATTCTACAAGTGGAATTTAATGCAGTTTACAGTTTTTAAAGATAGCACTTTATATTTTAAGACAGGAGAAAACATCGTGAAATCTAAGATATAGAGTAATAGATATTTTCGATCTCTAAAAAAGTGAGAACCATTGATTTAAGTTTGATCATGAAGTAATCTCTTTTTTTCATTTTTGCCCATTAGAAAACATTTCATATTCTTGACTGATAATGAATGAAAGCAAGTTTTTTGTCTGTTTGTTTTTGGCATCTACATTATGTGTTTTATATGGTAAGGCTGCACTGCCAACCTGCTTTGAGAGACTACAGTCACTAGTCATGTGATAAATTAAAACTGCCTGAAAAATAAAACTTTCAGTTAATTTTGCAGGTTTTCAATTTCAGATTTTGTTTGCGCTTATTTATGAAATTTTTACTTGGTTATATGTTGAGTTTCCACATGATTTTTAACTTCAGACATATCTTTTATATTTAAAAGGTTTTGCCTTTCACCACAAACAGTCAACTTTGGCAAAAATAGACATCTTTAGCCACATTCACTGACCTAGTCATATGTTCTAGAATCTAATATTTTTCAAGCAGAGACAAAAAAATGAGTTGATAGACTTGGACACCAAAAGCCCTGCAGAGATGAATGCTTAGTTTTTGGTAATCTGATATCTCAGTTATAAATTGTTCCTGATAACTCCGTTTAAACTTGTTCTAGCTTATCTCATTATTCTAGAATTATTTTTCACTTTAAAAATGTTAGGCTACATGAAGTGTATAAACCTCTTATTCTGGTAAGCCAAATAAATGTCCATTTCTGTTTTGTTTTTCTGTCCTGTAGCCATTCCACGAAGTCTGTCATGGATTTTGTCAACAGCAATGAAAATATTATTTTTGTACATAACACCATTCACCTCATCTCCCAAATGGTAGACAACATCATCATTGCCTGCGGAGGGATTTTACCTTTGCTCTCTGCTGCTACATCACCAACTGTAAGTACTTCGACTCCATCTAGTGGTTCTATTTATAATTACATGACTTGAGCATTTCAGGGGTGTTCTTTGCTGCCAACAGGTAGATTTTAACGAGACCTGTTCTTTCAAGGGAACTTTTGTACCACTTAAATGTATATTTTCTCCCTTCTTAATTTTCAGTGTAGGTTTTCAGCTACGTGTGCCTAAGAAAATATTTCCCTGGTAATTCTGGTAAATACTTCTCGGGAACAGCTGTAACTATAAATTATTCCGCTTTATTTTCTACATATTACATGTCTTTTCAAGTTGATAGCATAAGAAACTATTACAGTCCTTGTTCTTTATCACTTTTTTCTGGATATTTACTGGTTCAGCATTTATTTAAAAAAAATATCTTCTTGTCTATGTCTGTTTCTACATAAAACATTGAAATGTGTTAATGCGATATACTTGAAAAGCATTTAATGTGAAGTATGTATGTCATTTAAAATATAGCATATCAATGTTAACTTTATATTTTACTTTCCATTTAAAAAAATGTCTTCGATTCATACCAAAGCAGACGCCATAGCTACTTGCTCAGATGGAAAATAGTGTAGAACAGTGCTCCTTCCCATGCGGTTGAGTCCTTGCTGCAGTGATAGAAACTCATTTATAACCGTAGCAAGTATACCTCTGCCAGGCAGAAACCTGCTATTTTGTTACCGATGTTTATGCTTGGCGAGACAGTGCTTGCAAATTGGCCTGTAGCCTTATTTCATCATTAGCAAGCATTTTCTCTACTACTCTTTTCTGTAAGATCCTGTAATCAGTGCCGCCACCACCAGAGCGGCATAGGCACTTCAGTATCAGCAGCAACAGATTATGTCCTCACACACCCAGGCACGTGCACCTTTATTTCATCTGTGAGTGGACTCCGGAAGTCCACAAAGGCAAGCAGGCTGGTGCAGGAAGGGAGGGTGCTGCAGAGCAGATTATCATTAGGGCCTCGCTCCAACTGGCAGCTAAACCAAGGACACGGAGTGGGAAGAGCAAGCCAGTAAGTAGGTGGCGGTGGGGGAAGAGTGTGGCATCCCGAGACTCCTGAACTGTGTTGCTTCTCTTTAATCTCTGTTTTCCTCTGGTGAGGCATGGTGGGCATTCTTTTTTTTTTCTTTTATTCATGTAGAGAATGAATAAATCAGTGCTTTCCTTGACCACATACATTTTGTTTTATGTCTTATAAATTTGTTGTCAAGATATTGTAAAAGATTGTATTGAAATTCACTTTGTATAAAATAAAGTTTAGCAATAAGTTATCAGTATTTTTATAAGTTAAACTATTCACATCAGTACATAGTTTTCCACATTTTAAAGCTAAAAGATCTTTATCAAGATGGAGAAAATATTAAATTAAGGAATATAAACATTGTGATTTATATGCTGTTTCACCCCAAATTTGCTTATTTTTAATTTCATAAAGAATGTGCTATATAAACAGACTGACGTTTTGAGGTCTCCAAAAGTTATTACCTGTGTAGTTTGTACCACTATAGTCTGAAATTTGAAACTACTTATTTCCTAGAGGATTCCCAACAGACTTGGGAATTTACTCAACGATGTCATTTGGGTCCATTAACTGATTGTACCTATGCCTGGTTGTACAGCATACCTGATTTTATATTCTTTGAATGAGTTGCTTATTTAAAAGAAACAGCCAGAACCTTTCTCCTGCTTCGTGTCTGACAGAACTGTGGTTGTTGCTGACTAATGAGTATTGTTTTAGTGTTACTGTATTGTACAGTATTCTTGCTAGAAGTTGTTTGGTAGTAAAGGGAAAAAGGAGGGAGGAGGTTGAATGAAGAAAGAAATTAGAACTGAATGTATGGGCCTTTTGGACTTAGATTTAAAATGTAAAAAGCTAAAATAAAATTTTGGAAAGGACCAGTGCTTTCCAAAACATTAGCAACATACAGATTACCAAAGGGAAACCTTATCTTGTAGGTGCCATTAGAATTTCAATTTTCGATAAATGAAGGGCAGTGGAAACATTTGAAAGTACTGTTTGAGTGATCTGGTAATTTTGTGTAGGTATACAGAGTTTTTCAAAATATTATTGCTTATGGCAGTGATTGGCAAACTTCTTCTGTATGGAGCTAGACAGTAAACATTTTAGGTTTTACGGGCCATATGCTATCTGTCTCAGCTGCTCAACTCTGCTGTGATAGTGCAAAAGCAGCCACAGTGTATAAGCAAATGGGCATGCGTGTTTCAATAAAACTTCATAAAAACAGGTGTTGGGTCAGATTTGACTCATGGACCATAGTTTGCAGACCACTGACTCGGGACATAAAATAAGAATGTCATAGAGCAATGACTTAGTGTGGAAACTTTTTTACTTATTGCTGATCTTTGAAATTTAATAGTTAGAGCTTATGTTCATTTCTTTCTGTTAAACAAGACTTACCAACCACTTATAAAAATTTAATTTTTTTTTTTTTGAGTTGGAGTCTCACTCCGTCGTCTAGGCTGGAGTGCAGAGGCACACTCATGGCCAACCCAGTGTTGACCTGCTGGGCTCTGGCAATCCTTCCGCCTCAGCCTGCCAAGTAGCCGGAACTATAAGCACACGCTACCGTAGCCTGGCAAATTTTTTGATTTATTGTAGAGACAAGGTCTCGCCAAGTTGCCTGGTCTGGTCTTGAACCGGTGGGCTCAAGCAATCTACTCACCTTGGCCTCCCAAAGTGCTGGGATTACAGGCTGAGTCACCAAGCCCGACCAAAATTTAATTTTTAAAGACAATTTTACTGAATGTTGTGGTCATTATGCTCTATTAAAAAATACATCATAACTTTTCACACTTTATCCATACTACTATTTTTGCCATTTGACATTTCTAATGTTGAACTGTATTCAATTTGAGAAGATAAGTAGCATGAACTTAATTTTCTTGAAGAAGCAGCATCTTATTGGAATTTCTGTTTGGCCTAGATTATTTAAATTCATATGTAGCATAGAAAATAAATTGCAAAAATAGTTTCAAATCTCTAAATTAGACCAACAGTTTTAACTTTCGTACTCAGTGAAAAAAATTTTTAACCTCTTGAGTATGTAGTTTGATCAATCTTTGTTTTGGAAAGGAACGTTATTTGTTATTGTTGATTTTTTGAGTCACTTTCCATGACTATTCAGTTAAATTTTCTCATTTATTCTCTCCTATATTGTTTGTCATGAATGAAAGCAAATAATTGGAGGAAAAAAATGAAGAAAAGCAATAAACGTGGATCAACCAGGGATTACATAACCACAGTTGCACAATCATGATTTTGAGTTGACCACATCTAGAACAATGAATGCTTAAATTTAAATCAGTGTCCTATATGGTTCAATTTTCTCTTCCCAGAAAAATAATAGAGACTGACATGTCTTATTTTCCTAATAGATTCATAGTTATAAGAAAGAATAACAAATTTTTTCTGTCCAAAAATGGGAGCAAAGTTTTAATTTTAGTTTATTTATATTTTTATCATTAGAATATATAGTAATAGATTTGGAAAATTACCAGTAATGTTTTTGGTTTTGATTTTATTTTGTTTAGCTTACAACACTCATTATACTTTAGTTTTCTCAGGTTGCTTTTATGTTTTCCTAATCAATGCACTGTGAAAATAGCATATTTTGAAATTTATACTCAAATATTTGTTGTCAAAAATTAGGGAATAAAAATAGTTGATAAACTTCATTGTTAAACTTAAGCCTAATTATTAGATATAATGAATATAATTATTGACTTAATAAGACTTTGAAACTTAGTATAATATCTGCTAATTATCTTAATTCTGCCTGCCTCATGTAATATATCATATATCAGTAAGTTCTTTTCTAGCATAAGAAAGTGATATTCAAGTTATAATCCCTTAGATATTTTATTAGCTTATGGGAATTTGAACTATATGAAGGGTTCTATATATCTGACAAAACAAATTATATTATTTTCTGACAAAAAGGTTTTAGAAGGTTGATATAAGTAGTTCATTTCTCTGAGTCATTTCTGCCTAAACCAGAGCTGAGATAGGGCTTTCGCAGAGGTATTTTGTTAGTTTATAAAAATGTTTCATTAATCATCAAGTAGGAAAAGATATCTGTCTTGTAAAATAGAGAATGCATAATTTCTAATATATGAACTATACTTATACATATTATTTGGACAGAGTTACCAAAATAAAAAGTGATTGAACTAGAAATATTTGATATTTAATCTTAAGCAAATGTAATTTATAAAATGAATATCTCCTGAGAATTTTGCTTTTAATAAAATAAATATAATTTTAAATATTTTATGTTTCAATTTTACATTGTATTTTTATTTAATTTAATAATTTCCTTTTCTTGTACTTTTTTGGTCTCTTGTCTGTTTTGTCTAATGCATGTCCAGGGTTCTAAGGTTAGTATTACTTCTGTAGTAATTTTCAGGTTTTCAGTTTCAAATTTTGTTTTGACTTATTTATGAAATTTTTGACTTGGCTATATTTTGATTTTTCATATCATTTTTAACATTAGACTTATTCTTTGCATATTTAAAAGATTCATTGAAAGGATTATTTTCCCAATGCATTTATATATTACTATTTTATTGTTCACAATAAATTCTAGACTAAACTATAGTAATATAATTAAAACAATGGTGTTACAGTCATATGTACAATCAGATTTTAATTGGTTCCAATGAAAGTAAATTGGAAGAAAGATACTAAGATTTAATAATGATTGTATGTGAGTGATCTTTATCTTAAACCCTATGTTATGTTGCTTATGTAATATTTTATCATATTTTAAAACTACTTTATATGGACTATACTAAGAATTCTTTTTTAGACTGTTGTTTGCATTAAAATGTCTTTTACTTTAAAATGTCATTGTTTTGGTCATAAATAATAGTTTGGCTAATCACATGGACAACTTAATAATTCTGTTTGTAATTCTTTCATTTCAAAGTGAAAGCATATTTTGACAGGCCAGAGCACTCAAAACCATTAACTAACTAATAAAGCAAAATAGCTATCTCATAATTTAGTTAATTCAAAATGATGGGCCGGGCTCGTTGGCTCAGTCTGCCATCCCAGCACTTTGGGAGGCCGAGTCGAGTGGAGTGCCTGAGCCCACGGGTTCGAGACCAGTCTGGGCAACTTGGCGAGACCTCGTCTCTACAATAAATAAAAAATTAGCTGGGTGCGGTGGTGCATGCCTGTTGTTCTGGCTACTTGGAAGACAGAGGCAGAAGGATTTCCTGAGCCCAGCAGGTTGATGCTGGGGTGGCCGCGAGTGTGCCACTGCCCTCTAGCCTGGGCGATGGAGTGAGACTCCAACTCAAAACAAAACAACATATTTAGCATTTTGAAAAAGTTTTCAGAGTATTTGATAAAACAAAGCAGTGGCTGAGTCTTGCGTTCCATATAGATCACTTTAAATTGCAAACTGGGATTTAAAATAATTTTTTTGCTTTTTGGTTTTTCTTATAAACGATTGTGTCTTGGTCAAAAATTTTTAATTCATGCTATGAAAAGGCTCTATATATCCATGAAGTGCTAAGAAATAAGGAATCTGCATTTGAAAATCCAGGTAATGAACTAATCACTTCATTAGTCTGTGAATATTGAATTGGCATGATGTTGTGAATCAACAGTTGAAAACAATTTTTTACCTATCTCCAAGCTCATTTTTAGAGAGCATGGTTTTGGCCCTATTTTGGTGTTAAATGGAAGGAAGACAGGTTGTTACATTTTATACTCCACTTAAAACTAAGTTTAGTTATACAATGCTTGCAGTAGACATTTTTGTTACCCATGTTGCCCACAAGAAGTGTTTTGTGTTTTGGTTTTCTTTTTTCAGTCAGTTTTTCCTGCTCACATTTCCGTGTTAACATTCCTGCTTCTTTGAAGCAGAAAGTTTATGTAGAATGATGGGTGATGTCAAGGTGGAACATTAAATGGGAATAGGTACCTATTGCATACGCTCCCCTTGTACTTGAATTTATCTTTTTGCTACATGGTAATGTCAATCAGTACGATGAGTGTGCCCATTTTCAGAAAATGTAAACAAGTATTTTTTACTTATAAGCATCTTTTACTTTTCTCTGCTCCTTGAGACACTCAGAAAATAAGTCCTAGTCATAAAGAATAAAAATAATTAAAATATTATATAGTACAGAATGAAAAATAAGAATCATGGTCATTGTTTATAAAGCAACAGTTATACATACAATTAAAGAAACAGAATATTTACAAAATATTACATATTCCCTCTGAAGTCAGGAAATTATATTTTCTTATGGACAGTGTTTTAGTGAAAGTACAGCTTCCAATATAGATTCTATAATTCTCCTTATTGCTAATGTTTATCAGGTCATGAATTAAATATCAGTAGAGGAGTTAGTGATCTTCTTGATTCTTTTTACCCTGGCATTTTATTGTGCATACGTTGTACCTAGTGATTTCATTATATTTTAAAATGGATAAGAACTGGTTATGCATTCTAGTTTGAGTCATCTCATTTTGATGTGAAATTACCAGATATCTTTCCTATTATTCATCATACATTAAAGGAAGGCTAAAGCCCATCTTTTTTATTAAGGAAAGAAATACCAATTTGTAAAGTAATAAAACAAAACTAGTGTAAGTACATATGTTATCCCTATCTTAAGTGATTTTAAGTTTAGAGTAGTTTTTATTTTTAAATTTTATTTTAAATTTGTGGGGTACTAGAATGTAGTTTTTACAACTAGAGTTATTTAAAGCTAATGCTGATTTTGAAACAAACTTTTTCTTTATTCATCAATAATTGATAGGTAAAGTAACTAAATTTTATAATCAGCTCTGCTAATCTAAGGAATTGGTCTATAACTTATTTTGTTTATAAGATATAGTAAATGTGCTAAACTTATGTTCACTTGTAGTATGTGTGTGCATGTATTATGTTTCCAAATTTTAAACAAGACTTAAATCCTTTTCTTTTTTAAAGACGGAATTGGAAAGTATTGAAGTGACACAAGGCATGTCAGCTGAGACAGCAGTAACTTTCCTCAGCCGACTGATGGCCATGGTTGATGTACTCGTGTTTGCCAGCTCTCTAAATTTTAGTGAGATTGAAGCTGAAAAAAACATGTCTTCTGGAGGTTTAATGCGACAGTGCCTAAGACTGGGTAAGTGTATTAAGAACAGCAGTACATATTAGAAGCTCTATCATATATTAAATGTTAATGATATAAATTGATGATTATATAATACAGAGATTATCTTGTAATTCATCAGAATTACCAAATTTAAAACTATCAGTGTATCTTCACATGGGATATTTCACAGAATTGATCACCTTTAATGGTTTATCATTGAAATCTTAAAGTAGAATGTATTTGGAATTCTTTCAGAATCAGTAATAATAACATTTTTTATTGATGTGATTTTAATGCAGATCAATTCATGAATCCTATTTTGGTAAACTTATAAGATGGTGTCCTGGGGCTACAAACATATTGGAAAACAAATGCTATAGTCTTGTACACGTAATACTGGAGGGATAAAATTGACTGTCCCTATCTTACTGTTTCTCAGAGTAAACAAATATGCCTAATAAACATTGTTACGCCTTTGTTATTCTCCTGGTAAGGAAAATTTGCACTGAAAACTCTTAGTAAAAAATCTGAATGAGTTCTTTAGACAGGAAATACTTTTGCCTTTCTTAAATAGGGACAATTGATTTACACTCTTTAGACTTTCAACGCAGTCAGAAAGCTGATCTTTTCACAGTTGCCTTAGAGCCGGAGCAGGACAGAAGAACTGTAAGGAATGAAAATTGGGGGGGACACGCCTGATATGTGCTCCTTTCACTGTTTATTTTTGAAGACTTTATAAAAGCAGCTAGTTGGTTCTAATTCAAGGAAGAAATAAAGACTTAATTTAAGAATGGTAGGATGATACAAAATACCTATTTTAAAAGATACAAAATATACCTATTTTGTATTTTTTAAAGTCAAGCAAACTGTGAGGAATCATTTTATATTCATTGTAAGGAAGAGATTGACCACATTGGGATCTGTCTGGTAAACAAGAGGTGTGGGTTAATTTTCTGTGGACCATCAAGGAGATTTCCATTAAAACAACAGCTGCCAGATTTGAACTTTGTGGGAAATAAATATCTTTAAATGCCTTAATATCTTGAAACCAGAATTTATTCAGTTATTCTGAGCTTTTATTTCTAACTGTATTCCAAGATTTTACTACTGATTTCATTTTTAGTCTAATAATACCTACTAGGTTTAGTTTTTTTTAATCAACTGCAGAAATCTTTTATCATGAATATTAACAAACACATATATCACATCATATGCTATTTACTGTCCTATGTACTTTCTATATATTAATTTAATTAATCCTTACAATAGTCCTCTAACAGAGTTAGTATGTTTATCTTCATTTACCTATTTGGAAACTGAGGCACACAGATAATTTAAACAGTTGGCCCATGATCACACAGCTTATACATGGCAGAGCCAGGATTCAAACTCAGGAGGACTGATTCCAAAATCTATACTGTTTATTATAATACTGCTTCTTAAAACAAAACGAGTAAATGAAAAAAAATTGTACACACTGAGAGCTTGTTGACAAAGCTTATGGATTTTCCCACCTTGGAGAAAGCTGGATATTAGAATTTGTGAGACTTGAGTATACCGATGAACTTTACTATTGTCTGAGTGGAAATTTGTGCTAGTCAAATGAAGGGCAGAAGCTTTATCATTAAAAGTTTTGTATCAAGTGTGAATTTTAAGCTTTAAAACTTTTTAATTGTTTCCTAGTATTCAGAACTTTGATGTTTGGAGGGTAATAGAGTAAGGAAGAATATATCAGAACCTTCAAAGGCCCTGATAATGTTCTGTTTCTTCAACTGACTAGTAGTATATGGGTATTTTGTTTCTAATTTTTAACTATATATATATATTTCATATGTAATTTTGTTACTGTATTTCATTACAAAGTATTTATTAGCCTAATTGATTTTAAGAGTAATGATGGATGAAGCAAGGGGAAGGAAAAAGAAAAAGAAATAAATTAGCAACTTTTTCCAATACTTTGTAGTCAGCAATTTATATAATAATATACTTTTGGTTTTTAAAAATAGTTTGTTGTGTTGCTGTGAGAAACTGTTTAGAATGTCGGCAAAGACAGAGAGACAGGGGAAACAAATCTTCCCATGGAAGCAGTAAACCTCAAGAAGTTCCCCAAAGTGTGACTGCCTCAGCAGCTTCAAAGGTAATTAGACGTTTTTATATCAAGTATTATTTATCTGAGCAAAAATTCTTTATTAGAACAAAGTGACATGATACTGCTCGTGGTAAAGAGCAAGGGCTTAGTCATTGACACCACTGCGCTCTGGTCCTGGCTTCTCTGCTTCATAATTGTGTTACCAAGATTACTTAACTTCTTTGAGACATGGCATTCTTTGGGCATGAAATGAAGATCCCGATTATTTCTGCTTTATAGGTATATCTTATAAAGATATCAGCTCATAGCATGCAAAAACTCTTGAGTTACTTCTATTTTTAATAGTCACTCTTTTTAAATGGTGGTAGACATAATAGTGTAAAACATTCTCTTGAAAGCCCATGAAATGGATGAATAGTCTAGAGTATTTTGGAACACGCTGGTAATTCTCCTTCTAACTTAGCTGCCTGTGTCATATGCTTAACTGACCCTTGGCATCGCAACCTGTTTGGTTTGCATCATTTTCGTCTCCCACATGCCTGGTCCTTGCTTTGCTTCCCCAGTGGCAACCTGTGTACCTTTACTCTTGTGCTGTTTTAGTGACTAAATGGACTTCATTTAGTTCATCAACATAACCTTTTTTTGAAGTAACTTCTCAGACTTTTGCATAGCTAGCTTATTTGAAATGGTCATCCTTATTTTTAACCCAGCCAAACTCTATTCAACTCTTGGTTACCTTAAATGCTACTCTCTTAGGAAAGTATTGAGACAGGAGATAGCCAGAGAAAAGCTAAGCAGGCAGATAGGGTGGGTACCCGGTAACAATGTAGCGAACTTTCAGCAGGCCTCTCAGGCTACTAGACTGGTGTTGGTAAATAAGCTCCCCGTGAGCCTTGCAAGCTAGAGCTTGAGTACTCACTGCTTGGATAGAAAAACAACCAATCAGCTCACCATTAGGCCCCTACCTCCTGCCGATTGGTTCTTAGTACTGGCCAATCAGCACAGCTAGTGCTAGCCAATTAGCTTGGACTTAGGGCTATCTAAGCACCAGGTTTTAGCTGCAGTGGGCAACCACCTGCGGTCCCCTCCCACTATGAGAGCTTTTCTGTCCTCTCAATAAATCCTGCTTTCTCACTTTCCGGCGTTCTGTGTCCCTCATTCCTCCTGGGCACGAGACAAGAACCCCGACCTAAAGAGCTGCAGAAGATTGTTGGAGCCAAAGAGCTCTGGAGCTGAAGCGGGAGAGCTGCTGGAAGAAGGCGAGACTCCGAAGCTGAGTCACTTCTGGGGGCTGTAGCACTCTCGGGCTTGGCTTGCCAGCCCATTAGCGCCAACACTCCTGGTGCTAGGCTTGCCAGCCTGTAGAGCTGACCCTCTCTGGGGCTCGGCTGGCCCACCCATTGAGCTGACACTCTCAAGGCTCAGGCTGACCCGAAAAATCCATATGTGTGTCTTCTGTCGTCCTCACCACCTCCCCAGTCTAGGGTGGGTTCTTCTGTTGGATGTTTTCATAAAGCCATGCTTGTCTCTTATCGTGCACTTCACTGGTAATTGCATGCATAATATTGGCACAATAACTTTTTGCTCAATAAGTGAAGGCATGAAGTAGAAGTTTATTTAAAAACCACGTATTTATTGTACCTATTGGTTATTGCAGCCTCTCTGTTCATTACTGTCAGGGAAGCATTCATGAAGTAAAATTTGACGGTATATCACTTTACTGCTCACAAGACTCCTCAGGACTCAACATTTGACTAGAAAATTAAATATAAATGCATCAGCAGTGATGCCTGATACTGTTAATGGAGGCATGGTAGACTGATAGGTCATTGAGGGTAGTGTCCATACCTTGCATATCTTTGTAACTCCAGAGCATTTATAGTACTGCACTTGGAAAAAATTTTTTAAAAAAAGCACCTCTCTAGAATCAGACAGTTTGAAATTTGTATTCTGATTCTACTGCTTAATAATGGTTTTGTGACCTGAGACAAATTTCTTAGTATTCTGTGCCTCAGTTTCTAGTCTCTAAAATGGATACAAATCTTAATGTATAGGGTGTTTGTATCAAGTAAATAAAAAGCAATCATGCATTAAAGTGCTTGGTAATATCCTGGCATGCTGTGAACCTTCAATTATCACTGATTCCTTTTCCCTGTTTAGCAGTTTGCCAGTCAATATATGCTTCTAAAATAAATAAGTAAGGAATGTATTTTGAAGACCTTGGTTCTCAAAGATGTCTACACTAAACTCAGTAGATAATAGAAAGTCTTTCAAGATTATCTAGCCAAGTATTGATCTGATTGGAAACTTGGAAAATGTTGGAAAGAAGAGCCCAATGAGAAGGAAATTTATAGTAATTTAGTTGAGCTGCTCATTAGTTTACTATGTGGCTACATTACCTAAAATTTGTAGATTTTAATTTCTTCAACTGTAAAAGAATTTTGTTGGTAATAATCTTTAGTTTCTTTCAGCTGTAATGGGCTACGGCTGAATCTTTTTTAAAAGCTTACTTGTTCTAACTTTGTATAGATCATGAAATGGTTACACATAAAAATGTCATATGGTATATTAATATAATAATATATCATCTTATACTATGAAAGCATGATGGACACATGAACCCAGACGCTCAAAGAGATTTATTAACTGGAGATAGGAAAAGTGAGGCTCAGGAAGTTTTAGTAACAAGCACAAGGTCACACAGCAGAGACTTTTGCCGACGTTTTCTGAAGTCCGAGAACAACCTTTCTTCTACCTCAGTCTTACCTGCCTTTATGAGTCTGTAGTGGTAGCTGTGCTGACGAAGAACAAGAACACTAGTATAAAAGACTGTGACATAACTAGAGAACAGAAAATGTGCCTTTAACAGTGTATTATTTTTAAGAATGTTAACTCAGGGAGGAGGAGGTAAAGGGTGTGGCCAATTTGGCTTAAATTAATAGTATCAGAAGTGATACTTCTATATAATTTTTTAACATGTTCTTTCCTCGCAATTCTTTATTTTTTTCCTGAAGACTCCATTAGAAAATGTTCCAGGTAACCTTTCTCCTATTAAGGATCCTGATAGGCTTCTTCAGGATGTTGATATCAATCGCCTTCGTGCTGTTGTCTTTCGGGATGTGGTAAGTTATGCCTGATTAGCTTCCCTGATAAAAATCCTTCCGTTGTCGTTTTTGTGAAGTAATTTAAGTTTATAAGCTGCATGTTAAAACTGCATGCCCCGGGATCTGGGATTGTGGGCTGATTGCATGCTTCTGATGGTGAAGTGGTTGAACCTTTCTCTGAAAGCTTATTGGTATGTTACTTTTTAAAAATGCTATGAAATTTTGACAGAAACAATTACTTATATAAATTGCATTCTAAGAATAGAAATAGAAATCGAATTCTAAGAATAGAAAGTGATGACTCTCCCTATCTTGCATCACCTACCCCTCTCTTTTAGTCTTACTTGCCCCATCTGCAGGTCCTGAATTTTGGTTGTTATTTATGTTCTTTATATTATGGATGAAAGTTATTAATTCATTCAATGTTACTAGCAATACTTTTGGGGGGTAAAGAAGAATCTGCATATTTAAGACATAGTTATCTATGGGATTTTGAGTTAGAAAAATAACTTAATAAAGCTTAAGGGAAAAGATGGAATTCTCCAATCACATGATCAATTACTCAAGATAGGTAAAAATAAGAGTTGCTTTTCCATATGTTGCCTAGAAACATGTAAGGTGTTTCACAGAAGATTCTATATTGACAGTACTCCCTAGTATAATAATAGTATATAACCCAGCCACTTTGAATTCTATTTTTATTATTTTAGTTGATGATTCTTATTTACTTGATGATTCTACTTGAAAGTTAGAAGAAAGTCTATGTTTGAAATTTATATTTAACAATAAATTGGGTGGAGTGCTTTATAACTTTAGAAAGTGATTAAAATATACTTAAGTCATATAGAATAATGCTTGCGTGTTAGGAATATACAACAGAAAAAAATGTTACTTAGTATTTATTAGTTCTTGTAAAATACTGGGAAGATTGTAAACAAAACAACAGAAAAATAGGAAATGGATATAAATATGGAACACCAAACAACAAGCATGATTAAAAGTCTTATCATTAATAGGCAACAAAAATACAGATTAAAACAAGAGTGTTTTTTTACTATTACATAAACTAAAAATTAAAAATAATAATACCTAGCATTGCCAGGGTGCAGTGAAACATGCTGTGTCATATATCACGGGTCTATGAGTATAGATTGGATAAGCTTTTGAATAGCTCTTTACCAGTCTGTGTTAAAAGTTTTACAAATATTGATATCTTATGACCCAGTGATTCTACTCTGAAGTTATTTAACTTAATGTGTTCATCAGAGATGCCTACAGGAAATTTGGCAACATTATAAATAGTCAACAATAAAGTTTTGACTTAAAATATTTTGGCATAGTCATTCAGCAGAAAACTATGCAGCCCTTAAGAACATATTTCTATGAGGTAAGTTTAGTGAAATGGAAAAATGGTCATAATATACTATAAAAGAAAGCAGTAGCATACAATATTACATAAATATTACGTATGTATTCTGAGTATCTGAACATACATATGTGCACCTTTATTACAAAAAAGATTGGGAAAAGTACACCCAAATTCCACTAGTGATTATTTCTGAATAAATAGATTTACTTGGTTATTTACCCTTTTATATGTCTCTGTATTTTAAAATTTCCTACAATAAACATATGTTGGTTTTATAATTAATAAATAATAAAGCCATTTTTAAAAAAGAGATAGAATACATTATAGTATAAAAAACATGGTGTAAGAATCTCACCATTATCTGAACTCTAGACTTGCAAAAAAGATATCATTCTTACTGGTATTTAACTATTTAGAAATGGAAATTAGTCACCATGAAAACAATGTATTGTGAAAAGAATATTTTTTAAATGAATGAATGAATAAAACATGGAGCACATCTTCATATCCAAAAGACATACTCAGACATGACATATAAAATATTAGAAGAGGTTTATGTTAAGGGTGATGTGTTTAGATTGTTAGTAAATTTTGAATTTATTTACTATGGTGGACTATGATCATCTCTTAAACTCATAGATGTTTTGTAAATATGGTGGATAACCCGGTAGTGGTGCTTAGAATGAGAATTGAATTAAGTGTTGCCAGGGTGTACCTTCCAAACACCATCAAGGTGTTCACTGAGATTTTGCTGTGTCTCAGGTACTGAATCTATATTATCCTAAGCTTCTGGTTAAGGGATAAGAGAAAGTTAAGACCCAGAAACGTTAAGACAACACAGCTGGTATAAGAGAGAGTCAGAATTGCAACCTGATATTTCCAAAGAATTCTCTTTTCATCACTGTATTTTTTAGATTTGAAGATACTTTTTTTACACATGTAAATAATCTGTGAAATTGGAGATATTTTACAATTAATGGTATTTTAGAGTCAATTGTAGAGATTATGCTAAGAATTCTATGTTTGAAGTTTTTATGAGCCAGTAATTATTTTTAGATGCCTTAATTTCTGAAACAAATGAGATCCAAAATTAGATTTCAAAGAAATCTAGCTATCTATCTAGTAGATAACATATGTGAAATGTCTTTTATATCTACATATATATCTCTACAGATTGAATAACTAAGTGATAGGCTATAATCTTGGGGTGAAAAACTTTTTTTTCTTTACAGTCTGTCTCAGCTGTGCACATGTATAAATATATATATACACACATTTAGAGATTAGGGATTTTCATGGTTTTCAAGGACTTCTGAGTTCTGTTGGCACTGAAAGAAAGTACATACTAACTGAATGGCAAGAGGAAAATTTGATAAAATGTCAAAGAATAAATTCATCCTCTTCCTCTAATTTATTTTCTGTGTTGAGGGCATCGCTGATGTAAACTAATATGAACTGGTTAGATTGGTAAAATAGGTGTCTGGCGAAATTTGCTATGCAGTAAGAAAAAATATGGCTATAAGCAAACAAACACAGTTTTTAGTGGTTCCATAATAAGCTGAAATTTGAAAGTAGATTCATATGTTTCTCCCTTTTTTCCAAAAGCTTAGATCAGGCATGTCCAACCTGGCTTAGGACAGCTAACAATGTGGCACCACAAAATCTTTTAACATCATGTGTTTTTTAATATTTATTTTCTTTGTGACCCCATGTGTAGTTCTACTTTTGAATGTCCAAAGAGGTACTGTGCTTGAAATGAAACTTTAATTATGGCAAACTCAAATTATGGAAAATAATTTAACACATTTTCTTATGCTGGCTAATGTAAGAAATGTAATGTAAGTTCACATAGACCTGTGAACTGCCAAAAATATGCAGCTTTGCTTTCTGCCTTAACACAGGAATTTGAAAACAGATTTCAACATTTCTGGCAAATTAATCACTGTTTTGCTATATTTGCTATATCATTTTCAGTTGACATTAACATTTTACCTGCAGATTTTCAAATGAAATACGTAGGGTTGCAGTCAGACATTAAACTGAAAGAAAAATTTGGCCATGTCACTTTATTGGACTTTTATAAGACCTATCTTTGTAGAGAATAGTATCCATCACTTCACAGTCATGCAGTATTTATGACATTGCTTTTTGGCAGCATATGCATTCATGAGCAGTTGTTTTCAATTATGAGGCACACGAAGAGAAAATATGAGCAAACTTTTCTGACAAACACCTTGAGAACTAAGAATTGTGACCATTTCCATTGAATCAGACACTGATAGATTAGTTTTACAAAAACAAAGTCAGATTTCCCATTAGTTTTATATTGTGCCCATTTTTCTAAACTTTATAATAAAAATATTTTTTTAAAGTCTTATGTGTATACACTAATTATAGTATATAATTATGTGCAGCCCAAGACAATTTTCCTTTACTCAGTGTGACCCAGGGAACCCAAAAGGTTGGATACCTCGGCCTAGGTTATCCTGGGTTACTTGTGTCCAAAATGAAAAAGAACTGAAGTAAATTCTGATTTTTAAGAATTGGGAAATTTTTCATCATTTCAGTTGAAGCAATAAAATTTTTAAAGGATTTCAATCTTAACTAATTATATTACTAATTGAAGATTGAATACTGGAGGGACCTGTTTTTTAAGCAGATGGGAGAAACAGAGTTCCTGTCTTTTATGTAATGAAATACCTAAGCAAGTCAACTAACTTGTCTAAGAGTTAGTCATTCCCAAATGTTTAGACTCTATGTATATTGAGCTTCATTTTCAAAGCTAGAACTGGGAGTAAGAAGCACAATTGGCTTGAAGATCTGAATTTAAAAGAAAAGTTAACCCTTTTCAGGCTGTGTATAAAGGAAGTTTTGGCTTGGCTAAGACAGCAGTGCGCAGTGTCTGTTATTTATAGCTCTGCATCTTTGTAATTGACATCATTCTTTCATTCATTCATTCATTCCACACATATTTGTTTAATGCCTTCTAATTGCCTAGCACTCTGTCTCCAGTTATGGAAATAGAAGTATTGTGGATATTATGTTTATCACAGCTTGAGTTACCTGTGAATTCATTCTTGGTCAGTATCTTTTGTTATCTGCTTGCACTTCTTTTTCCTCTGCAGAAACTGCTTAATTATGAAAGTTTTGTCCTATTTCTCTAAGTTTATCTCATGAGCATTATAATGCAAGGAGTATGCATTTTAAACACTTTGTAAGAAGTGACATGTCTAGAAAATCTATCTGTAACCCATTAAATATTAAATAATATTTCAGAACAAATTTTACCTGTTTGGGTCATTTTCCCCATTAGCTGTAGTTATTCTGTTTCGCAATATTAAATTGTCAGTAAATATTTCTGTTTGCTTATTTTCTCACAAATTCTGAAACTTGTTTGCGCTGTGTTTAAATTAGGTAATAGATATCAAACACCTATTAATGGAGTTACCAGGATTTATTGCATGTTTTTTTTATTTCTAGCAAATTTTTTCCTGTTACCTGTGAGCCAAGCCACTGCTTTCAGTTTTGGTTTAGAAGTATCTGTTTTGCCTAGCATATAATAAAGGCTTTGTAAGCATGTACATCTGATCCCTTAGATGTACTGTAATTTGGAAGTGGCATTAAAGGTCATATGAATTAGACTTCCTAACATTATTTCCCTAAAATATGGTTATCTAGACTTGTAACATAGCTCTCCAGGTTACATGCGGCTTGTTACATTCTGGGGATGCGTCCTTATTATAAAGCTATCCCTTTGCCAGACTGCAGTCTGCTTCTTAAAACGATCATCTCCTTGCCTAGATGTGTCCAATTTTTTCAGTTCTTTCGCCAATTTGCTCTTCTCCTCTGGAAAAACTCTGCTTTTACTTTTGAGCTTCGGAATGAGAAGCCTGAAATATTGGCAGTGTATTGGCGGTCATTTTTACAATGCAGAGTAATCGACTTCTTTTTGTCTGTTGATGCAATCAAAGACTAAATCAGCTTTTTCTTATGCTGCTGTGTCACCCCTCTAGCTCATATTAAGATTGTATAAAAGTCATGTTTTATGCTCCCCCATTGTTAATATCTCCTCTGTTTTGAACTGAGTCTCTTGCTCAGGTTATGTTAGATTTTATATGCATTTCTATTTTAATTTTATCCTATTAATTTTATGCAGCTATAATATTTAAAACTCTTGGTTTTCTTTTATCCAGGACATTAAATTATTCCTTTCAGCTTTGTGACGTCAGAGTATTTTCTAAACACATAGCCTGTATTGTTATGCAAGTAGTAGATAATAATGTAAAGAGGGCAAAGAATAAAATTTTGAGGCATATTTAACAAAATTTTAATACTCTAGTTTTTAAAAATTATATTTCAACCTGTGACTCATATGATGTATTTCTGGAGTTTTATATTTATATTTAAGTAATACTTATTAAATAACAGTATATACTTAGCAGTTTTTTTTTTTTTTTAATTGGAGTCTCACTCTGTCGCCCAGGCTGGAGCACAGTGACACATTTACAGCCACCACAGCCACAATCTGCTGGTCTTAGGTGATCCTTTTGCCTCAACCTTCCAAGTAGCTGGAACTACAGGCATGCGCTACCACACCCCGTTTGCTTTTTTGATTTATTGTAGAGATGAGGTCTCAGCAAGTTGCCCAGGCTGGTCTTGAACCC